>JAWZYV010019113.1:0-24317 GCA_038373885.1 Cheiracanthium punctorium | reverse complement strand
CTCTTTGCGTCTTTTTGGCATTGTTCACGGTTTAAAACACACATAAATAGAACAAATTGAATTATTTTATGATGAAAAAACAGTAATAATGTATTAATATTTATTTTTTGATTGTATTTATACGAATATACTATATTAAGTGTACATCGTGTATATTTTCTATTATTATTTTACGTACCTTTTACAATGTTTTTCTTTTGAAATGATTCTTACAAAATTTTGCACACACTCATAATAAAAGTAATTTATACGTGTAACCATGGAGCTAGAGAGTATAAGGAAGGAAGAACTAATACTGTAAGAAGTAACCCTATTTTTCTCTTCCTTTTATTCTCCGATAATCTCCACCAATTCGCCGAGCGCGCCATCTATCCGCCTGGTATACTTTTGTAGACTCTAGAAAAAAAATCTTTGTTGCAAACTAATTTACGCAGATTGCGAGTGGCAACAACGATGAATAAAATAATAATATGATTTTTAGAACAACAATGTTTAGGAAGTTTAATCTGCTTTAGTAAGGAAATAAATACGGTAAAATCATACAAGCCGGTGCCCACCCCATGTAAACATGGCGACAGTCGCTGGAGCTTGGCGACCGCCAAGCTCCAGCGACTGTCGCCATGTTTACTAGTCATTCTAGGCAACCAGTGGTCCGTTTTTAACTAAAAAAACCCCAGTGGATTCAGCAACCTAGTTGTACAGCTATCTAAACTAGGCAACCAGTGGTCTGTTTTTAACTAAAAAAACCTCAGTGGATTCAGCAACCTAGTTGTACAGCTATCTAAACTAGGCAACCAGTGGTCCGTTTTTAACTAAAAAAACCTCAGTGGATTCAGCAACCTAGCTGTACAGCTATCTAAACTAGGCAACCAGTGGCCCGTTTTTAACTAAAAAAACCTCAGTGGATTCAGCAACCTAGCTGTACAGCTATCTAAACTAGGCAACCAGTGGCCCGTTTTTAACTAAAAAAACCTCAGTGGATTCAGCAACCTAGCTGTACAGCTATCTAAACTAGGCAACCAGTGGCCCGTTTTTAACTAAAAAAACCTCAGTGGATTCAGCAACCTAGTTGTACAGCTATGTAAACTACGCAACCAGTGGACCGTTTTTAACTAAAAAAAAACAACAACAGTGAACTAAGCAACCTAGTTGTACAGCTAATGTAAACTGGGCAAACACTGGAACGTTTTCAACTCAAAAAAACATCGGTGGATTAAACAACCTAGTTGTACACCTCTTATAAAGTCAGTATGATTAGAATAGCACGTAAATAGCACTTACGAAAACATAAACACTTTAAATATCAATTTAAAATTCACATTAAAAACCTTAAACATCGAAAGATTCGTTAAAAAAGAACACTTACCTCTATTTTTTTGGTAAATAACCGCTCAGAAATGTCCCCAACACCCACCGGCTTATAACGTACTATATTTCTAACAAACACCCACAAATTCTTTTCTTATATTAACATAACACATTTCATTCCCTTCCATCAATAACGCAAACAATTTCAAATTCCCAAACCTGACGAAACACGTATTCTTTATGGTTGCCAGTCACAACTACCACCGGCAGTTGGCGGTGAATCGCTCACTCTCGCGTCAGATTGTTCGCCAATGATTTGTAAACAAACCATTGACATGTAAACAAGGCACCGTATACGGAATATAGTCCATAAATACTTTTAAAATACCGCAAGTTGAAAGGCGGTATTTTAAATATTTTATGAGACATAATATTTAATGAGATTTTATGATAATATTTTATGAGACAGCAACCGCTACACTTTAATTTCATAGTCTCTCTCTTGCGGAGGTAGGGCCGTTTAGGAGCTATCGTGTTCACACACACACACACGCATCTCGTACAAATAGCATAAATGAATTCAGAAGACCTCAAAACGTGTAAATACACCAAAATCTCGAAGTTGAATTTTTTCATGATTACAATACTTTCCTTACATGGTACATGTTCGGAAAGTAAAAAGGGTGAAAATCTGAAACACTTTCAGGTTTTAAATATGCACTATAGTGCTACATATTAAAATCGTATCATAATTTATACGTCTTCCCTATTTTTCTTACTTATTCCATTAAGTTGCAAAAGTGTATCGTTATTCATGACTGTGCTGTATTTTTCTTTCTTGTTTCGTAAAACCCATCTTTGGAATCGAAATCTATCTTAAAATTGCCTACTAAGACTATTTTACAATCTACGCCAAGTATATTACAACTATACTTCATCGTTTTATATCTTGTTTCGAATGTGCATCATAATCCATGAGTGTACCGGTTTGTCTTTTTTGGGTTGATTCCCACTTTAACGCCTCGACTCTCGCCAAGGTTTGCGATCATTAAACATATGCAGTTACCCTGACGATTTTTTGCTTTTATGTAGCAATCGTAATTTAGAATTAAAATGGCGATTTGGAACAACATGTAAGTACAGCATGCCGTTACAATTTTATTTATTTTGGATTGCCAATTAATGAAGTTTTAATAATTAAGGGTCTTCAACTTCCTCAACTGGTGCGTTTATCGCTAGTTTGTTTACTTTAGTTGTCATCTAGTTCTTTTGGGCGCGTTGAAACGGTACTTACGTATTAACTCGGCGGTCACTTCCGCCAAACTACTTTTTCATAGATTTTAAATACATTGCCAATCGTATTCCAAACCATCAACAATTTCATGTGCCCGGCATTTATCTTGGTGAAAAAATTGCTTGTCTTGGCGGACCGCCTGGAAAATACGTATGTACCGTTGAAACTTGTGCATAACTCCCAGAGACCCATGACTGCAAAGCTCGCCAAAGTACGGGAATTTTTTAGGTTGGCGAGAGTGGGGGCGCTAAAATAGGAATCAACTTTTTCTTGTACCATAAAGCACATCTTTGGAATCTAAATCTATCTTAAAATCGCCACCTGAAACTGTTTAGAATTTCCTCAGGGATGTTCTTCCTGTAGGCATATTCCAACTATACCGCAAAGACATTTTAAATACTGTTTGGAATGGACATCATAATCCATGAGTGTACCGTGTTTTCCTTTCTTGTTCCACAGAGCACTTCTTCGGAATAGAAATCTATATTAAAATCGCCTAATAAAACTCTTTTACAATATACGCTAGGCGTTTTCTAACTATACGCGAAATATATTTATAATAAATTGTCGCGTTTTGGCACCACATTTAGCGATCAATTATCAAAAATTGCAAACCTTATGCGACTTTTAACATTTCAACATTTTATTAACCCCCCTCTCCACATTATCTGGCAAACACATTTGAAAAGTGATTCGACACGCTAATGTCTACACAGAAATCCTGATTGAAATTAATAGCGCTCGGGGGCTAAACATTTTGGGGTGGACCGCCCTTATGACTTAGGGGTATGAGACATAGTTAAAAACCTATTCTATGACCTAACGAATATACATAGAAAATTTCATTAAAATTGGTCGAGTGGTTTCGGAGGAGTTAGGTGACTAACACTGTGACAGGAGAATTTTATATATTAGATTTCCCTCAAACCCAAATTTCTCCACACGAAATGTATGAATACGCAAAGTAAATTTAGTATGTCTTAACGAACTGCAACCTCAATGTTTCAGAAAACATAGTGAAACCCACTCTTAAACTAAACATCTATTTGATTGCCATGATAGACACCCATTCAGACTATTTTTTCACGAAAACAGAATATATAATTAAAATAAAGGGTTTAAAAATATCAAAGTTAAACTTTCAGGATATCTCTTCACAAGCTGCACTAAACACTGTAGTAAACAAAAAACAAACGATCCCTGAATTAATTATTTTTTTTATATCCATTTCAAGTATTATATATATACGTCATTTTTTATCGATATCTCAATCGAACTTTGAAATATAGAACAATGAGCGCTTATACAAAATATTAACTACAATTAATATTTCTACATAAACATGCGCAAAAATTAATAACTTATATTTTACAGTACTTCTGCTATGAAAACAATATCACACACAAGTCACAATCACATAATTAATGCATATATAATAAATGATAAATAACATTTTTATTTGAAAATATTAAATAGACAAGAATGTCAAACTAGTATTACAACGACACGCTTATTTACAAGTACCCAAGTAATGCGAGATTTCAGGTTAAAATAATTTATAAATAAGACACGAATATTAATTCACAAAACATACTTTATATCCAATGTATTTTTAGAACTTCTTAAATAAATTATGCAATTGTACACTTACTTTTACATTCAGAACGAAATGTTTGAATTCGCTGATTATTTATTTCCATTAAAGAAAAATCTTCAAAAAATCATTATCTACATCCAAATCACTTTGTCATTAAATCACTATGTCAAAACTACAACGAAATTGTTTTTTAATAATAAAGTAAAATAACATTTATAATATTTATAATCCCAAATCGCATAAAGTCGAACAGCGCAAACAAAAATACTAGGCCTAAATGATTCACTCATTTAGGCCCCTCGATTCATTCAATACTAGGCCTCATTTTTTTGAGATGGCAACGAACGCGCAGGCCCGTTGTCAATAACAAACTCCCCGAACAAATGCACTCCAAAACAACGTAAAATACAATGTGAAAATAATTCCTCCTGTCAAGGACGTACCCAGGGCAGGGGGTCCGGACCCCCTCTGAAATTTCAGTTTTTGTTAACCAAATAATAATGATGAAGTCTTTTTGTGAAAAATTCTGCTTTTTTCACTATTTAGACCTCCTCCGAAATTTTTTTCTTGGTACTGCCGGCTCTGCTCCTGTCATGGTATTTACGGATGTTTTTGAATTCCGATTTTCTTGGAATGGAATACCCATTCCTGTTTTTAGTCTCTGAAAAGAAGCTCATTGAAGCCAAACGCTTGCAGATCATTCGGAGCCGGATATGCGCTTGACGTCTCGCAGGGAAGCGACGTCTACTGCCAGTAGGAATGGACGCGAGACGCGAGAATTCTCGCATTGTCTCGCGAGACGAGACAGGCATTTTTTTGCGAGACAAGACGCGAGACGAGAAAGAAAATATTTTGCGGGACGAGACGCGAGACGAGACAGAGTCTTGTCTCGCGCGAGATTTCTCGCGAGAATTCTCGCATTTTTTTCCGTCTCGCATAAATACGATCTGAAAAGCGACAATTTGCCTGAAGCCTCTACCGTTTAACTTCCGTCTCCTTCGTTTTCGGTCCTGGTATAATATCAGCACTCTACAATACGCACAAACACGTAACATTTAAAATTAGAACAGACGAGAGATATACAAAACACAAAAAGGAGAGGATAAAAAAAGAGGCGGGAAAAAAAAAAAAGAAAACAGAGAAGAGTTGAAAGAAAAATAATAAGTAAGTAGGAAAGGCGGTACGGTATGTTCAAATCTGACCACTTTTAGACGGGGCCCGAGGCATTAAGTTTGGGGCTCCCCTTACTATCCCCTTTTTTACGCATTAAGCCCCTTTACTGAGCCTACCTTTTTTAAGCATTTTAACCCAGTTTTAGCCGCTGTTGTACTCGAAAATTGCATTTCAGTTAACTGTAGTTTTTGTACTTTAATCAAATCGTATTTATCACCCCAAAAAAATATCTCTAACTTGATCTAGTGATAGACAATTAGGTAATACCTATATTATAGAGGAAATTCAGTTTTTTCCCCACAATTACTATTTCAGTACATATGAATTTATAATTTAGATAATCGGGATATATATGGGCCCCCTTTTTCTTCAGGGGCACCGGACTACCCTTGCCCCTGTGATAATCGGGTTTCGGGTATATCAGAGAGAGATTAGAAGTAGAGCAACTTGCATTCGCATTGATGCTTAGTCTGAGTAGGTTGAAATATGGTTGAATATCCTTGGTTGAAATATCCTTGTACCGATATTATCCTCAAACTTTCCCGCACGTTGCGGCGTGCGTAGGGGGGGGGGGGCGCCCACCCTGGTAACAACTTTCTAGAGGCGGTTAAATCCCTATTGTTGGCCTATTTTAAAGAGATTAAAATGACATTTTTTATTCTTATATATTAATATCGGACGGTGTTGCGAATTCACTCGCAGCATCTCCTAAATATCGCCTCTAGTGACGTCATTTCGTCAGTTTCGTTTCTGTGGTTTATAGTCACTAGTGGCAACGATGTAGAAAAGAATGCGCTCTTAAAAAAGGTTTTGGTTCTTGTTGAAAAAACTTGTGCTGTTAAATAAATGTGTGATGTATGTGTATAGAAAATTTTTTTTGAAACTAAATTAGACCACTGAACCACTAAATAGATTCGCAAAATTGGCGCATCGGCCATTGGAATGTGGAAATGACTTTGATAATCCTGATAAGGAAAGAATGACGCAGGGTGGGGTGAGTAAAAATTCGTTTCGTTTTGTAGAATAGCTTTGTGGTTTGCTTGAAGTAATATGGTAGTCAATTTGTTTCGGTTTGCATTGAAATTCGTTTAAGTGTTTGTATTATTAGTTGTCAATTTGATTCCAAAGTTGAGTGAAGTATTTGTGCGAGGATTTGTTGAAAATTGATATTTGTTCAAAAGCAGTTGTATTTAGTTTGAGCAGTTAAAATTGTTTGTTTGAATTTGTTTGTTTATGTTGTTGTTTATTTAACTATTTCGAAGTGTGCTTTGCAGATTGTGTCATTTATTAGTTAAGGTTTGTTTTGTAATACTTATATCTAAAATGGCAGATAAAAAAGAATTAGAGAAGTTCAAAAAACAGCGTTCATCACATAGAAGTCAAGTTACAAAGCTAATTTCGAAAATAGAAAATCGTTTGAGTGAATCAGATGTTGAGGTCGATGAATTAGAAAGTTTTTTAGTACAATTACAAAATAAAGACGAACAGATTAAAGCTATTGATAGTAAAATCGAAGATCTCTTAGAGATTACTGAAATTGAATCGGAAATTGAGCAGATTGATAAATACAATGAAGTTATAGTTTTTAATTCTGTAAAATTAAAAAATAAAATAAAAATCGTTACAAACTGCAGTAAAAGATGAAAGCACAAATGTCCAACTCGTAACAAATAATAGTAATGGTAGATCAAGCATAAATGCTAAATTGCCTAAATTAAAATTGCAAACCTATTTCGGAGAGCCCTCTGAATATTTAAATTTCTGGAATCAATTCGAAAATTCGGTTGAAAATAATCCTGATTTGTCAGATGTTGAAAAGTTTTCTTATTTGTTTGGTTGTTTAGGAGGAGAGGCTCTGTCGTGTATCAAAGGTTTCGCTATCACTTCGGAAAACTATAAATCAGCTGTAAAATTAATTAAAGATACTTTTGGTCAAAAGGATGTGTTGATTAATGCCCATGTATCTAAATTGCTTAACATGACACCGTTGAAGAATACTTCAAATTTACATGAGCTCAGAAAATTATATTTTGAATGTCAAACTCAAATTCGGTCACTTGAGAGTTTAGGCGTAAAATCAGAAAACTATAGTGTAATGCTCAGCGCGATAATTTTAAAACTTTTTCCCAGTGATCTTGCTTTAGAGTTTAGCAAAAATCAGATCTCCAGCAGTAATCATAATTTGGAGGAATTAATGGATTTTCTGCATAATGCAATTACTGCGAGAGAGAGAACTTTTCATATACACTCTCCTGTCCCCCCTCCCAGGGCGACATTCAACCAGACTAAACAACCCAATCGTAGAAACTTCGGCGTGCCTAACCGAAATAAATATGCATCCTCCGCTAATGAACTGTTGACTAGTGCTAGTGCAAAAGATACTTGCATTTTTTGCGGTCAAGGTCACTTGAGCCGTGTCTGCGAGAACTCGAACACTCAAAAAAAGAGAGATAAACTTATAAGAGATAAAAGGTGTTTGTTATGTTGCGATCTAAATTGTTATTTAAAGATTTGTAAGGGGGCCTGCTGTACATTTTGCAATGGAAGGCATGCACGCGCCATTTGTTTTAAACTGGAAAATTCAAAAAGGCAACGGGTTGAACACGACACAAATACAAAATCTAACGAAATCACTTCTACCTCTTCGAATTATATGATGAATAATGGAACAGGAGTTTTATTGCAATGTGTGAAGGTAGAAATGGTTGGTAAAGAGTTGTCGGATTTCGGGTTTTGTATTTTTGACAATGGTAGTGAAAGAACGTTTGTGAAAAAAGGTGTTTCTAAAAAATTGAGATTAAAAGTCGTGGGTTCAGAAAATTTGAATATTTATAGTTTTGGTGCTAAAACTCCTAGGATGCAGGTGTGTCGCAGAGTTGAGTTGAAGTTGCGAAATGTTTTGAATGGATATGAGGTTGTGATTGAGGCGTTAGAAATTGAGGAAATATCAAAGGCTACAATAAATTTTCCAGATCGAAGTGCTCATGCTGAGATGGAGGCAAAGGGATATCATTTGACATTTAATATTCAAGAATTGTCTAGTGATTGTCAAATTTCAGTGTTGTTAGGATCAGATTATTTTTGGGATTTGGTCAAAGGGTTCGAGAAATTAAATTCATCACTGGTAGCTGTTAACACTGAACTTGGATGGTCGTTGCAAGGGAAATGTGATGAAGGGAGTGAATCCACTTTAGTAAATTTAGTTCAAAGTGATCTAAAATTTGACTCAACTGAACTTACACGGGTTTTGGGAACTGGAAAATTTGGGCATTGAAAAAATAGAGACAAATTGTTTTAGTGTGAAAGAACAGGAAATAATGCAAAATTTTAATGATAGTATTAGGTTTGTTGATGGTAGATATTGTGTTAAATTACCCTGGAAAGCAGGGATGAAAGAAAAATTAGCTAACAATAGAAAAGGTGCTTATGAACGTTTTGGGTCTTTAGTGAAAAGATTTCGTAGAAATTTGTCATTTTTTGAGGATTATAAGAAGGTAGTAGATGGGTATCTCGAGGAAGGCGTTGTTGAGAGGTCTTTGTGTGATACAGAACTATCGTGTCAGGAACCATCGTTTTACTTACCTCACCATGCGGTCATTCGAGAAGATAAATCAACCACTCGTCTTCGGATTGTTTTTTGATGGATCAGCCCACGAAGAAAACGAACTATCTCTTAACGACTGCCTATACAAAGGATTGAATTTGTACCCTAATCTGTTTGAACTCCTGATAAAATTTCGACAAAATCCTATAGCCTTTACGGCAGACATTCGTCAAGCATATTTACAAATCAGCATTGATCCAGTCGACAGAAGCTTTACGCGATTTCTGTGGAAAGATGACATAAATAGAGAGCCATGTGAAGAATTATATTTCACTAGAGTCTTGTTCGGACTCAAGCCCAGCCCATATTTGTTAGCTGCTACTCTAAACTACCATTTCAAAAACAAAAGTGTGGAATTCCCAGAAACCTGCAGATTATTGTTAGACTCATTTTATGTGGATGATTTGCTGAGTGGTGAAGAGGAAGTTGATGCAGCGTTGAAGATAACAACTGAAAGTGTAGAAATACTGAAAGAGGCCAACATGACTTTACGTAAGTGGAAAACTAATTCCAAAGAACTTAGAGAATGTTGGAAAAGAGCAAATATGGAAACTGGTGAAGAGAATAACAACTTATTGACTGAATTCGAAACTCCATCAAAGGTATTGGGTCTGTCTTGGGACCCAGATAAAGATACGATATTTTTTGACGTCACAGATATAGTGAAATTTATTGAAAATAAAACTGCAACGAAGCGTGCTGTTCTGCAAGTTGTCGGTCGTGTGTATGATCCCATAGGATTCTTGGGACCTTTCATGATAAAGTTGAAGTGTCTATTGCAAGAAATTTGGAGCAACAATCTTGACTGGGACGATAGACTGCCACATTCACTGTGTCACAAGTGGCAGATGTGGTGCAGTGAACTGAAAACCTTGGACTGTCTTCAAATTCCTAGATACTATTTTTCAAATTTGAACAGTAAATTTAAATCATTTGAAATTCATTCTTTTTCAGATTCATCAATGTTAGCTTATGGAGCTGTGCTGTATATTAGAGCAGTATCAACTGATGGTAATATTTTTGTTTCTTTTATTTCATGCAAGAGCCGTGTAGCTCCTTTAAAGGGCCTTACATTGCCCAGACTTGAGTTGATGGGAGCTCTTTTGTCTTCACGATTAGCCCATCAAGTAGGTAAATGTTTTGATAAGTATAATATTTCTTCTTTTTTTTGGACTGACTCAACTATAACTTTATGTTGGATTCAAAGTAATTCTAGTAAGTTTAAAACTTTTGTTAAAAATAGAGTGGAAGAAATCCAACATCTAACAAATCCTGATAATTGGGCTTACTGTTCCGGAAAGGAAAACCCCGCAGATATCCTTTCTAGGGGAATTTCGGGCTCTGAATTAGCGAAAAATGTCTTGTGGTGGCAAGGACCACCTTGGTTAAGTCAACCCCGTGAATTTTGGCCTTGCAAACCTCAAATTGAAAATCCATCTGAGGATCTAGAATTACGAAAGGAATGTAAAAATGTAAATCAAAATGAATGTATTGTTAAGGATTCTCAATTTGTTTTCGATTTAAATAACTATAGTAGCCTTACAAAGGTTTTGAAAATTACTGTATTAGTCATAAGATTTGTTAGTAAACTTAAGAAGCAGCATGTTAAAATGGGACCATATAGTGCAATTGAACTTTTTCGTGCCGAACTAGCGTGGATTAAATATGAACAAAGGCTTGTATACTCTTCCGAATTAGAATGTCTTGAAAATGGTAAACAGATTCCAAAGGACTCTTCTCTTTTTAAATTAGCTCCATTTTTGGATGAAAACCATGTTTTGCATGTGAGAGGTAGACTCGAAGAAAGTAGTTTGTCAAACGATGAAATTCATCCAATTATTCTACCCAGACAGTCTAGATTTACTAAATTATTAATTTTAAGAGAACATAACAAAATTTGTCATAGTGGGGTGTCTGCAACTCTTGCTCAAATTAGAAGCAGATTCTGGATTCCGAAGGGTAGACAAGTTGTGAAAGGTGTTTTGAAAACATGTCTAGTATGTAATAGATATTCGGTAAAGCCTGCTAAACAAATAACTGCTCAATTGCCTAAAACTAGAGTACTTGAAAGTCCCCCATTTACAGTGTCAGGGATTGATTTCACTGGTCCAGTTTTTGTTCGTTCGGGGAACACCCAACAAAAATCTTATATAGCGTTGTTCACATGTGGTGTCACGAGAGCAGTGCACCTAGAATTAATAACTGACATGTCTACTAAAAGCTTTATTTTGTCGTTAAGGCGGTTTTTTGGCCAGAAAGGGAAATTGTAGGGTCATCATTTCAGACAATGCTAAAAGTTTTAGGACTGTAGATAACATTTTAAGGGAGTTTTTCTCAAATTTTGGCTGACTCGGATTTAAAAAATTTTGTTGCAATGCATAACATAACCTGGCAATTTATTGCTCCTCACGCTCCATGGTGGGGTGGTTTTTATGAGAGGCTCATGAGGAGTGTTAAGGAGCCTTTAAAGAAAATACTAGGTAAAGCTTGTCTTAGTTTTGAGGAAATGATGACCATCTTAGCTGAAATTGAACTAGTGTTAAATCACAGACCACTTACTTATGTAAGTAATGATTTGGAGGAGCCTCAGCCTCTTACACCGGCTCATTTTTTGTTTCCTGGTGTTGAAAATGTTAATTATCCAGTGCATTTTATTGAGATATTTTTCTAACCCCCCTTCCACAAAGGAAGGTTTGACTCGTCGAAGGTTATATCAGACTAATCTCCTACGCCGGCTCTGGGTTAAATGGAAGGAAAATTATTTAATGCAATTGAAAAGTGCAAATAAGTTTGTTCACCCAGTCCCTGAAAAGAATATAAAAAGGGGAGACATCGTTTTAATAGAAGGGACTTCTAAATCCAAATTCTTATGGCCTCTTGGCATCATTGAAGATGTTTTTGTGGGACGTGACGGATTAGTACGTTCGTGCCTTGTCAGGACAAATAAAGGTCGTTACAAACGACCAATTCAATTAATTTACCCGTTGGAAATAAATTAATTTGTATATTTTGTAACATTGTGTATTTGACTTGTGTATTTGTGTAACCTTGATATTTTATGTTCATAATATATGTGATTGTAATATGTATGTGCTTTAAAATATGTTATCGAATTACTGTTATTGTTAGTATTTGTAAGTGTACTCTTTAATAGAGTACAGGTGGGGTGTGTTGCGAATTCACTCGCAGCATCTTCTAAATATCGCCTCTAGTGACGTCATTTCGTCAGTTTCGTTTCTGTGGTTTATAGTCACTAGTGGCAACGATGTAGAAAAGAATGCGCTCTTAAAAAAGGTTTTGGTTCTTGTTGAAAAAACTTGTGCTGTTAAATAAATGTGTGATGTATGTGTATAGAAAATTTTTTTTGAAACTAAATTAGACCACTGAACCACTAAATAGATTCGCAAAAGACGGAAAGAAATGCAAGCAATTTTTTTAAAAACTATTTCTCTTTTCGTTTATATTATCATGTTTTCCCTTCCTTCGGCTTGCAAAACTTTTATAAATTTTTTTCCTCCCCATCATTTTATCTTGCAGTTGGGTTCCTATTCTAAAATTATCTTCGCCTGTTAGATGTCTTTTCACTTTTTTAAAAAATCCACACTGGACATACATTAGGGGGATTATGGTTTAATTTTTCTGTAAACAGGGCGACCATAACGACTGTAGTACTATCGCTAAAAATTATTGTGGAAAAGTACAAACGGATAGTCGTCACCAAATTAACTGTTCAGTAATTTAAAATATAAACAAAAAATAAGACGTCTATTAACCAACTGAGATACTATAATGAAATCTAAAAATGCACACACGGTAATGTTATTGGAGATATTAGGCAAATAATTATAATTATCGTTAATATAATCTTGTTTTCATTAATATAAAAATTACACATATTTTAGAGACTTGAAATTGACGTTAAAGTAAATAGTAGAGATTTAATAAAGACTAAAAGTGTTCTGTTTATAATTTTTCAAGGGTTATCTTGCAACCAACTGAACGACAAGTAATTCTAATTTGTGTTAATATATTCCGCAGTAATTTCAACAGAGGAGATTACTTGAACTTTAAAAAAAAAAATCTGTTTTGTCTCATGCAGATATGATTTTAGTAAAATATTCGCTACTTCTCGTATGAAGAGCGGGTGCGCAGCTATTTTTAAACAAACGGTTGTCCATTTCATGTAGTGTCTGAGTTATTTAATGCTACAACTTGAACAGTATGATGTAGAACTACAGTATGAAGTAGAAATAACACATTTTGAAAGTCGGGAGTTCTCTGCAAACCGCTAAGCTTTTCACTTTTCTGTTCGCGAATGACACTGACGTAGTTTTTTGAGTCATTATATTGCAATGATGCCAGGTTAATACTCATGACACAAACTTTACATCAAGAGTCAAATAATTTTGCTTTTATTTTAGATTCCACATCACTGGAATTAATTGAAATTACTCATGTTAGGAAAATTTTCGTTTACTACAGTGCGAAGAACGGGCACGCAGCTAGTAAATAAAAATAAATACTATATTTTCGGTGTCACATTATATATACGTATAATTTCTTTTACTTCAAATGCCGATATATGCTGATATCTATATAAATAAAATTAGACTTTTGTCTGTACATTTCTTGGAATTCAAAAATTTTGCGATTTCTATCCGTTTCAAGCACCCGGGAATCCGATGCCACCCTCAAAAAAAAGTTTGTCTGTCTGTCATTCTGTCCGTGACGCTTTTTTTGTTTAAGCATCACGTAAAAACGACTGAAGCGAATGATATGAAATTTGGTGTCATGATAGGTGGTCACTCAACTTAAAACATAGGCGTCGAATTTTTAAAAAATTCTGATTAGATTTTCAGATTTTCCGAAAATCGTTTCAAACTGCGTAAATTTGTGTTCAAGCATCACGCAAAAACGACTGAAGCGAATGATATGAAATTGGGTGTCATGATAGGTGGTCACTCAACTTAAAACATAGGCGTCCAATTTTTAAAAAATCTTGATTGGATTTTGAGATTTTGCGAAAATCCTTTCAAACTGCGTAAATTTGTGTTCAAGCATCACGCAAAAACGACTGAAGCGAATGATATGAAATTGGGTGTCATGATAGGTGGTCACTCAACTTAAAACATAGGCGTCCAATTTTTAAAAAATTCTGATTGGATTTTGAGATTTTTCGAAAATCCCTTCAAACTGCGTAAATTTGTGTTCAAGCATCACGTAAAAACGACTGAAGCGAATGATATGAAATTCAGTGACATGATAGGGGGGCACTCAACTTAAAACATAGGCGTCGAACTTTAAAAAAATCTTGATTGGATTTTGAGATTTTGCGAAAATCCTTCCAAACTGCGTAAATTTGTGTTCAAGCATCACGTAAAAACGACTGAAGCGAATGATATCAAATTGAGTGTCATGATAGGTGGTCACTCAACTTAAAAGATAGGCGTCGAATTTTTAAAAAATCTTCATTGGATTTTGGGATTTTGCGAAAATCCTTTCAAACTGCGTAAATTTGTATTCAAGCATCACGTAAAAACGACTGAAGCAAATGATATGAAATTGGGTGTCATGATTGGTGGTCACTCAATTCAAAACATAGGTGTCGAATTTTAAAAAAATCTTCATTGGATTTGGAGATTTTGCGAAAATACTTTCAAACTGCGTAAATTTGTCTTCAAGCATCACGTAAAAACGACTGAAGCGAATTGTCTGAAATTGGGTGTCATGATAGGTGGTCACTCAACTTAAAACATAGGTGTCCAATTTTTAAAAAATCTTCATTGGATTTGGGGATTTTGCGAAAATCCTTTCAAACTGCGTAAATTTGGCTTCAAGCATCACGTAATAACTGCAAAGGTGAAAAAATGATATTTGGTGAAATGATAGGTGGTTACTCACCTTAAACTATAAGCATCTAATTTTAAAAAATCGATCAGATTTCGAGATTTTGCGAAAATTGTTTAAAAGAGTGAATCTTTGCTCACGCATTACGTAATAACGACTAAAGCGAATGATATGAAATTTGGTCACATGATAGATGGCTGCTCAACAAAAACTATAGGTGTCCAATTTTTTAAACATTTTTATGAGATTTTCTGAAAATTCTCTCAAAATACGTTTATATTTCTTCAAACATCACGTAATAACGACTAATACCAATGATACGAAATTTAGTGATAGGATAGGTAGTTGCTAATCTTAATTTATAGGCGTTGAATTTTAAAAATGTTTTGATTACATTTTGAGATTTTGTGAAAATCGTTTTAAAATGCTGAAATTTTGTTCCAGCATCACGAAATAAAGACTGCAGGGAATGAAACGAAATTGGGTGACAGGATAGGTTGCCACTCAACTTAAATTCTAGGCTTCCAATTTTTACAAAGTATTGATTAGATTTTGAGATTTTGCAAAATTATTTCATTATGCGTAAATATTCGTTCGCGCGTCACATAGTTACGACTAAAGCGAATGAAATGATATTACTTAATTACTCTCTAACCTGTAATATTTCAACAATACATAAAAATTATAAATTCGCTTTCTTTACTTTGGCAACATACTACATCCACTCTTTGTACTCCTACAATGCTGACAAAAGTTCTTGCTTTTTGGAAATTTGCATTCCCTAACCCGTCAAGGACGGGTACTTCAGCTAGTAGTTATTAATATATCTACTAATGTGGCTATATGTAAGTAATTGTTATTATTAATATTAATTTTCAATAAAATCCCAATAATAAGTTAGTATAAAATGGTAACGAAATCGCAGTCCTTGATTTCGCGAGACGAGACAGCAATTTCTTTGCGAGACGCGAGACGAGACACAATGTTTGCGAGACGAGACGAGACAGAGGTTTACCACTGCGAGACGAGACGAGACAGCCCCGATTCTCGTCTCGCACGTCTCGCGTCCATCCCTAACTGTCAGAATATTTGAA
This sequence comes from Cheiracanthium punctorium, assembly GCA_038373885.1. NCBI lineage: Eukaryota > Metazoa > Arthropoda > Arachnida > Araneae > Cheiracanthiidae > Cheiracanthium > Cheiracanthium punctorium. Next base: position 8,400 of record JAWZYV010019113.1, on the reverse strand, counting down.
ACCATTTTGAGAGCTTTAGCATCGTAGATGATGCCTGTCCTTCAATATTAATGCATGATTGAAAATAATTCACTTTCAAATTTAAAATAGAGTTATTTTTGGAGAAATTTCAAAAATTGTTTTTCTCCCGTGGGCTCAACGGAGAGCGCCGAAATATTGTCTGCAGGAAATCAAATGATGGAAATTTCATGTTCTATGTTCCTTTTGTTGCGCGAGCGCGCACGCACACACAGACATATGTGTATATTTGATTCTAATCTGGCAACCAAAAATAAGTTTTCGTCCATTATTGGCGCTAAACTGCACAGTTTGGGATAAAAAGTATAGCCGAATGGTTTACTATTTAGTACTACTACTGCGCAAATAGTTTCGTAATCAAGCGTAGAAATGTAAACCGTTTGAGAAACAAACTAGTAAAGTTCAACAACGAAAGGTGAAAGGTATTTTTTTTTTTTTTAGTTAGGTTAGATATCGTGATGTGTCAAATTACCAGTGAAATCGTTTGTTAGTTTTGCACCGATTGAATAACCCTTAATTATGGGGGATAGAAAAATGTCTGCTTTCTTCCGTACGAAGAACGGGTACTCAGCTTGTGCTTGATAAAAAATAAATAAAATAACCATTTTGCATATAGAAACATTATAAACAGATTTGTTTTTTAAATCTGAAATCTGATCTTTTTTTTTTTGGGGGGGGGGGAGATTTGATGATAAGCAAACCATAAAATTTACTTAAAATGAAGTTGGGTAAAGTGTAAATATGCCACAGGGGAAAAATGTACAAAATTGTTAATCTTAAAATAACTTTTTAAAGAATCCTTTGGAAAATAAATTTAAAAAATAGAATAGAAAAGTAAAACATAAATAACGAAATAAAAATTGTTGCCTACGCGGTTGCAGTGTACCACGTACTCGTCCAAAAATGTTTTGTATAAAGTGTCTCAAATCACTATTGACGTATACTTCATGAACACTTAGCATGCAAGTCCTGATACTCTGATCAGTCATTGTTGATTTTATCCAGGGCTTAACTCTACGTAGAGTACTGGAAGACCTTTCTAACTTGCAGGTAATAGCTGCAAATGTTAGAGCTATTTATAAACCTTTGAAACTTTAAGGAAGAACTTAGTATGGTGGTTTAATAAATCGACCAAGTGTTTTTGTAACAAATTTTGATATTATTGAAGGAGAAATCTGCCACTGTTTATACTATGCTTCGGCTTCAGACAAAATATTTTGTAAAAAGTCTCCATAGAAACTTCTGACCCGTTTCATATTCTTAATAGTCTTTTGCACCAATTTTTTTCATGGTTGTTGGGTGAAGTGTAAATAGGTCGTAGCCAACTTAGGCAAAGGTTGTCTGTGGAGAATCTTTTTTTCCAAAATATGCTATTTAATTATCCAATTGATATTCTCAAGTACTCTTCTGCTTCTGCTGTTTTAAATAGTGGCGGGTCGTGGGATACAGCAAGTACAGCCGGGCTGCACTTGAAATTATCAGCACATACTTTAAAATACACTCTATAACAAAAAAATCGACGCACCAAGAAACAATCATCCGATTGCTTTGAAGTTTCATATACATGAATGTTTTGAACAGATATGCAAATGATTCAAATTTGGTGTTCAATGAATGAATAGTTTGATCTCTAGCGCATCGGAACTGCACATCCAGCAGATGTATATAAGGAGCAGTTCTTCAACGGTTGTTAAAACTTTCGGTTTGTTTGCGATTCAGATGACCTTTCAACAACTTAAAAAATGCCTCGCTGCAGGATTCGTGCTCATTACGATCAACTGCCAGAGTTTGACAGAGGTCGTATCATTGGATTGAAAGAGGCCAGTTGGACTAATCGGAGAATCGCTCGTCATTTGAATCGAAGCGATGCGACGATTCGAAGATGCTGGCAAGGATGGGTGGAAAATGGCTGAGTGCAGCGTCAGGATGGTAGCGATCGACCTAGGGCTACAACAGATCGTGAGGACAGAGTGATTGTCCGATCAGCTGTCACAGCGCCTTTTTCATCTCTATCAACCATCAGACGTTCAACCCAAACACCAGTGTCCATCATGACCATTCACAGACGGTTGAGATAGCGAAATCTACGCTCGCACCGACCGTTACGCCACCCGCCACTCACGCCTGCACACTGCCGAGCCAGATTACAGTGGTGCAGGGCTCGATCAAGTTGGAATGATGCCGACTGGAGACGTATTGTCTTTAGCGACGAATCCCGCTTCCAACTGTGTCCTGACGATCATCGAAGACGTGTTTGGAGACGCACAGGGCAGAGGGGGGATCCTGCTTTCACTATTGCACGCCACACCGGCCCTCAACAAGACATTATGGTCTGGGGTGCCATTTCCTTTGACAGCCGGACCCCTTTGGTCGTCATTAGAGGTACACTTACTGCACAACGGTACGTGGACGACATCCTAAGACCTGTTTTGGTACCGTTTCTTTTGCAGTGCCCTAGGCTGGTTTTTCAGCAGGACAATGCCAGACCACATACGGCTCGTGTTGCTCTAAACTGTCTGCAAGCTTGTCAAACTCTTCCTTGGCCTGCCAGATCGCCAGATCTCTCTCCCATCGAGCATGTCTGGGATATGATGGGAAGGCGATTGCATCTGGCATGGACTGTTGATGACCTCGTTCGACAATTGGAGCGAATTTGGCAGGAAATACCGCGGGAGACCATCCGGGAGCTCTATCGGTCTATGCCACGCCGTGTGGCAGCTTGTATCCAGGCTAGCGGCGGGTCAACACCTTATTGAACTTGTTACTGTAACTCTGAAATAAATTATTCAATTGTTCTGAAATTTTAATCATTTACTATTCTGTACATTGTCTTCCTATCCACCAATTTTCGTCTCAGTCGAACACCTCCTTCTTCGTGCGTCGATTTATTTGTTATAGAGTGTAATTTATTCTACTAATTTTCCTAAATTCAGATTAGAATTATGGAATTACTACGGTAAATTAAAAAAAAATCTCCAAACAAAAACCAAACAAACAAAAAAAAAAAAAAAAAAAAACGTATTGTGGCCGGATTGCCCATTCAGAAAAAAAACACTTTAATCTTCCCGCAATTCGATTGGGAAAATCTTGGTTCAGCCCAGAGAGCTTATAAGAAAATTGGCAGCACCGTTGCCATGACAACGATTACGTAAGCAGTCCCTCCGGCATAGGCTATAATGGGGGTACGCAGCTAAGACTCAGCTCATGAAAGATTTTGAAACGTCGGCAGCACTTGTGAATTCGACTCACTGATTGGCTCGAGAAGTGAGGGAGGGGGTAAGGAGAATATATGTTCGGCAAACTCTCGACTTTATATTGCTGAATTTATCAAGAAGGTAAGCCTGAATGATAAATTCATGCCTGTTGCTTATGAATGGACGATTACCCATCAAAGCAGTATTGTTTTTCAGTAAGCAAGAACTGGCATTTAGAGGACATGGCTAGCGAGAAAATTCTTTAAACATAGGAAATTTTAAAGAGCTTTTAAAATTATTGATATCTGAATTAAAACAACGCCTTTTTATGAGGGCATCACTGACCGATTCGCAAGTTTAAAAGAACGGAGGATTGATTTGACTTATAAAAAATAAGTACGTTTTCTTTTTTTTTTCTTTTCTTCTCAAGTTATCGTTACAAAAGAAAATTCTAAGGAAACTTCGAATCAGACGCGGATTAATGCAATTTTGAGGATAAGAGCGGCTGGTTGAAATTTATGTCCATTTTATGGAAGTAAAATAGGGTGTCTTACATTTTTTTATGTAATTTCTTTTTTTTTTTCCCTCGGTGAGGGCTTAATCCGCCAGCTTTCGAATTCAATAACAAAGATTTTCCAGTCCTGTCCGGAGGAAGGGGGGGGGGCTCATATGCTTCCGGCTGCACTAACAGTTTTGACCACGGGCCGCCACTGGTTTTAACTCCTGCATTAAACTTAGAGACTAACTAAAAGAGGACACATTTTAGTTCAATATCATGAGCTTCTGCTATTTCTTTAGCGGATGTAAAGATAGTGTGACGAGTGTTTGGAGTGACCCGCAATTCTGGGATTAAACTAATCTAAAATTCGTATCCTACACGACAAATAATTAAAATCTGCTTGCTGTTACATGAAATTCAGTTAACTAGACGACAAATATTGAGTTATGGGTGTCCCAATTCTTTAATATAGATGTTTCCCCGAATTCTCGAGAAATAATATTAGCGCTATTGCTTAGTTAACTTCGGTGTTGTAAACTTATTTTTGGCACCAAATTTGGCGCTTTTTTACCAAAAAGTCGCCAAGTCTGGCGACATTTGGGGCGAAATCATTAATGGGGCCTGTAATGTTTGTTTCCCTGACTTAGTATTAAGCAATAGCCTAGTATTAATTGCATTTCTATTACGCAGTTAAAGTCCGCGATCGTTTTTCTAGAAATGGAATCACTGGGATGTTCGTGCAACGCCGGCGTAAGGTATAAAAGAGCATGGTCGCTCTAGAGTTCAGACCAGTTTAGTTAGCTGTTAAGAGAGCAAACGTTAATTCTGCTGAGAGCATAAGGCTCTGTGTTGTGTGCTTTTGTAAGTGATCTATCGCTTGTTTTCAGAAGCTTATTTTTGAAAGCTGCCTGTGCTTTTTTCATTACTGAATCCCAAGGAACTGCTGAAAATTTTTCTCGATAATTTTCGCTGGATTTTAGCCAGCTGAAGAATTTTTATTGTGTATGAAATACAGCATCTGTGAAAGCTTCTCTATTAACCTTTTGCTGGCCAATGTTCCCTATTGGAAACATCAACTTAGAAATTTATTCAAAAATGAAATTTTATCAATATTGACTTGAAAAAAATTAGCAGATAAATTTAAAAGATGACTTGAAATAGAAGTTGCATTTCTATCATTAGTGGGAAACTGGACAAAAAAAATCATGAAAATAACCGTTTTCATAAATTTTTATAGAGATATCTTGATATACCCCCACCCTCTTCAAACTTAATTCATATCTTTACTTAAACTAATATAAAATATTTCATTAATTCTTAATATTTCGCTTAATATTTAAACTAGACATGAGGAACCATTCCGTTTTTGAACTCAATGTAAAAGTATAGGCAGAAATGACCCATGTCCCCAGTTGGGAACACAGTGAAAAATTGTATGCAATATCCCCCCCACACACACACACAGAGACGGCCCGAGGGGCCCAGGCGAAGCGCAAGAGCGGGGCCTCTTCTCTATCATGTCTTATGAGATAGCAATAAAATGTCCCAGGAGCGGGTTCCTCTATAAGCGCGGGTCCTTAGGCGATCGCCTACATTCGCAACCCCCTTGGGCCGACCCTGCACACACACACAATTTAAATGACTAATACCCTTTACCTAACGCATTAGAAGACAATATATATATATATATATATATACACTGCTCAAAACAATTAAAGGATATTGTAAGTTTTATATAAAATAAAGATATAAGCGAAATTTTTTTTGCCGAAAATGGAAGAAGAGAATCACAAATGCAATTTTTTCTGATTTTCAAACTGTGGAGTATGCTAATTTTGATTTCGACGTCAAAAACGTCGCTTCAGTGGCAGCGAATGAAATTGGACTTTCAACTGAATAAAAGACAATGAAGACAAGGATGATCGGCATTCAGTGACTGCTTTGTTTCGATGAGTACGATGTCTCAGCAAAGTCATTTAACCGATTCAGAAGCTTGGAGAGTTGTCGGTAGGTTAGAAGGGGGCCAAACTCAAGCCGAAGTAGCGCAAGCCATTGGAGTGTCACAAAGTGTGATTTCCAGGATCTGGAACCGGTTTTTAGCGACTGGAAGTGCAGGCCGAAGACCAGGGCAAGGTCGTAGACGGGCAAAAACGCCCAATGAAGATCGTTATTTAGTGTGAACGGCTCGGAGACACCGGAATATGAACGATACTCTTCTCCAACAACACTTTCGCTCGGCTACTGGCACCACGGTTTCAACTCAGACTGTCCGAAACCGGCTCCATGGTGTAGGGGGTCTAATCTCACACAGTCGGTTAACCGAACGTTCGCTTGTGTGACGTCACACGGAACTCATCCGAGGAGCATCAACCAATCGAATTTCCCTGCAGGATTCCGGTGACGTCAATTTGACATCACGCAAGCGAACCTTCGGTTAACCGACTGTGCGAGATTCAGGCCCTGGGTCTGTATGCTCGCCGACCGACGCACAGTGGGGTAGAGGTGGAAAAAAGTCAATTTTTCAAAGTCGCTTTTTCATTGATCAGCTCCACTACTTTTACAGTAAATTACCTGCAGAATCAGCCTATAGTAATAGTTTTGTGGTTACAGTATTTGTTTAGCATGAAATTAAAGTCGGAACGTGAGCAATTTAATTTTTTAGCTTTTACAAGGAAAAATTTTGAAAAATCTCTTTCTCATAGGTCTTTTCCGAATTTTTTTTAAATGATATATATTGTGAGTATAGGTCCTACAGTATCTGTAAAAAATACAAAAGTTAATTTGAAGATGAGTTTCGACATGCAAATCAGTCAAAATTCGGATTTTTGGTGGATTTTGGATTTAGTTACGCGTACAAATCGAGCTTCACCTTCCTTTGGTTTGTCATATTTTTTTTCTTGAAGTTCTGACCCTAATAATGGATCTCTGAAAGTTTCAGACCCCTTCTCACCCCTATTCGGTCACAGTAAATTTTTGAATATAGTAATAGGCCCCGCCCGCGTCTCATTCTCTCTGGCAGGAACACAATCAGTTCCCCGCGACTCTGTGTTTTTGTTTCACACTTGTTTTGAGGGGGGGAAAAGGGCAGGTGATTAATTCAACATGCTTCTGTTTGAACTAGGAAAGTGTATAATGTCATCTGGGTAGGCAATAGTAAAAAGTCTTCGTTCGTACTGCGACGAATACGGACATTTTCAACATTTTGATGATATCTTCAGATACAATAATCACTAGTTTAAGACCGCTTCCGAAGAAGAAAATCCTTCCGCTAAGTGATGGGGTAAAGGAATTGTTATTTCTTGAAGGTACTGATGAGTGAAACAATCGAAAAAGAAAAGTGAAAAACAACTTTTTAAAGAATTTTCAAAAAATTTTTAGATTTATTCTGAAATTTATATAAACTGCTTATTTATTCTCAAATTTATTTAAACTACTTATTTATTCTGATATTTCCCTGAGTTTTTTTAAAATGCTTTATCTATTCTGAGGTTTTTTTGGGGGGGGGAGAGATTTATTTTGAAATTAATTTGAACTGATTACTTATTCTGAGATTTATTCCGAAAAGCTTGAGTCATTTATCTTAAATTTATTCTGGAATTTCTCTTTTTGTTTATTCATTCTGATACGAGTGGAGGCAGGTCATCGTCACTCCAAAAATTTATTTTTTGAATCAATCAGGTTTTATCCATACCTGTTTCTTTTGAAAAGTGATAGGTACTAAAAAATATTAAAGTGACGATATGCACCAGGTAAATCTAGTATTTTCAAATATGAAACTACTTATAGAACAAGAATTAATTTAATAAATTTGTCGAATTTTTACGGAAGTCGAATGTAGTTGACATTTCATCAAAAAATCCCCCCTGGTGATTAGGAATACATTTTTTTTTTAACCGCCCAAATTGGTAGATCTGTAGATATCTCTGGAACTTCTACTGATCCCTAACATCCCTCAGACTCAGCAAATTCTGTCTTCAAAAAAGTATGAGTTACTTTTTTAGGACAAGAACTGAAAAACACTTTTTAGCAAAAAAAAAAAAAAAAAAAAAAAAAGCAGAAAAATGCATAAATGCAATAATTCAACGAGTTTTGGGACGAAGGTAGGTTTCTACAGTGAAACTATCTCAAACTTGTCATAATTTACGCGATTAGGGTTTTTTTCCCGAAATCGGGTGTTTCACCCCACTGTGCGACGGTATGTGTTAGACTAACATCAAGTCATCAAGGCATTGTCGCGACCGCAAGGAGTGGGCAACAGAGCATGCGAACTGAGGAGAAATGAATGGAGCAATGTTCTTTTTTCTGACGAGTCCCGTTTTTCAGTTCATCCTGATAATAGGCGTATTTTCATCTGGAGTGACAGTGGCAGTAGGAATAATCCTGCGTTCGTGCACGAAAGTGTCAGCTTTGGCGGTGGTAGAGTGTTGGTGTATGGTGGCATCTCCATTGACGGGCGCAGAGACCTCTACATCATTCGAGATGGACCTCTGACTGGTCGCCGATATAGGGATGAGATCCTCAGACCTATTGTAGTCCCTTACGCTGCAGCAATCGGAGATGACTTCATTTTAATGGACGATAACTGCAGGCCACATCGTGCTAACCTGGTGGAGGATTTCCTTTTCGAGGAAGGAATCGTACGAATGGAATGGCCAGCGTGTTCTCCAGACATGAACCCAATAGAGCACG
>JAWZYV010019112.1:0-25579 GCA_038373885.1 Cheiracanthium punctorium | reverse complement strand
CAAATTCTGGTCAGATCCTTTTGCACTCGGAAACTCATGTGACCTTGTGGGTGCGACAATCTTACTCTGGTTATCTCGGACCAAGATGGCTGTTCCCAATTGAGTACATGACGCTTTGGGTGCAAAAGGGTGTGTCTAAAATGCTAGAATCGTAGTTTGTACATCTCGTCAGCCACAATTGGACGCCATGCTGCTGGTTTTAATCAATCAACTGATACAAAGTAAACATGAAAATGGTGGATAGTAATTCCCTAGGCGGGATAGGTGGAAACACGTCGATTGAAAGATTTTAAATGGAGTTTGAAATTTTATTTGAAGGTACGTTCAAAATATAACATCCTCCCTGTTCAGTCAAGATCAGCCGTTCGACTGGTAATAGTAGGATTGGGCAATAAACTCAGATAAACACATCTTGGTTGTAAAATTAAAATACGTTTCTTTAATTCTTTAATGTGTTCAACCTTTCAGAGAGTTTGCGCTGTAAATCTGAATCACTAACCATAACGTTTTAAAATGGACGTATCTAAAATATGAGAACGTGCTTCAAGATTTCCAACAGGATTGTAGAACAAAAATATTTATAGAAATATAAAGTAAATAGGAAAAAATTCATTCTCTGTTCTCTCCAGCACACTTACAAGAAAGCTTCTCAAGAATTTTAATTAGTGTTCATAAAGAACTTATTATTAAAGCTTCTGTTATCAGGAGAAATTACATATTTTCTAAAATAGTCAGGATTTTTATGGTAATACTAGGAAATATAAAAAATGAAGATATAACGGAGCGAACACCTTCCTAGAATAGACTTTCGCACAAAAGAAATAAAAGCATATTAATTGTGAATATACAAAGTTCTAGCAAATAGTCTGTTTGATCAAGACGAAAAAGAACTTTATTGATTCAAGAACATCGAAGAATAATCCACTCTACACAATTTACGGGAATTAATAAGCAGTAACTTGATTTATAACACTCAGCTAATCACAGAAGCCTTCTCGGATTTTGTATTTCGCACCCAACACAATTCTTCCACATGCTAAAACTCAGAGGAAATTCTCTAGGAAAATTCTCAGTTGCTGCTCTGCATTCAACAATAAAGTATTCATGAACAAATATCGAAAGTGGGCTTCTCAAAGCAAGCAAATGATTGCTTATAAAAGAGCATGCAAAAAAATTGCAAATTTACTGTTTGCAAACAGTGGTTAATCATATTCCGTAAAGGCTGGCAGTTATGCATTAATCCATCCACGAGGTTCTCCTCAACAACTGTATACGGACATCTTTTGTTTAAGTGGCTACCTGATAGCCCTTTAATCCGGATACCCTCGAAAAAATACATATTTGGTAACGAAATAAGGTGAATTTTAGCCCTAACCTTATCGTTTAAAAATGGGCGTATTTAAAATATGAAAACTTGCTTTAAGATTGCCAGGGAGACTGAAAGCGAACGTATTTGTAGAAGTAAAAAGTAAACACAGGGATGTTGATTCTCCATTCTAGAAACTTATGAGAAAGCCTCTCTAAATATATATTGGTGTTCAGTGAGTGGTTATAATATTACTAAGCCTGTGTTGGCAAGAAAAAGGTGCAGTTTTTCTAAAATAGTTGGATTTTTTGGGGTAATACTACGAAATATAAAAAATGAAGATATCTAACAAAGCAGTCGCTTTCATAGAACAGAGTTTCTCTCGATTCTAAAAAAAAGTAAAGGCCGCTGGCGCTGTCAAAGCTTGTTGGCCTATCTCCTGCTAAACCGTGGGGATTTAAGTTTCGACTAAAGTGCCCACAGATTCGAAAAATTCCGAGGAACCTGATAAGCTGACTTAAATTTCGAAAATCGAATTATTTTAGAAGATATTAATAAAAAACTGAAAAAATAAACAGAATGGGTGCCAGATTTGGCATAAAATCATTCATTCCTTTGCAACAAAGCGTTTCCAAGTATGTAGTATCACGTGAAATTGTCAAACATGAAGTAGAAATACATCCATTTTACGCCAAAATAAAAACTATATGAAATAAGTAACTCAAAATGTGTTACAGTAAGTTGACAATTTTCAAATAGTAAGTTCGCTTAGACAACAGGAGTTTAGAATGAGCGATTATTCGTTTTTCCAAAACAGAATAACTAATGTCTTGAAAATGAAAAATAATTAAAATGCAGATTATTTTAGAGCCGGTTCGGTCCAGCTGGATTATTGGCTACCAGTAGAAATATTGGGCGGCGTTCACTATGCCATTATAGCAGTTATAGTACACTTTGGATATTTGCTAGTGCGACGAGATGGTATAATTCGTGGTGCTAAGTACGCCGATCTGCAAACGATTATGTAAATGAAGATACGGATAACGGTTTTCCGGTAACCTTAAATGAACAGTAATTATAGGTTGTGAGCATGTGTAAATCGCCAAATAATGAAAAGTCGCCATGGGTGGCAAGCTATCCTATCTATTCCGTATCTTTTATTAACTTTACATGTACGCAAGTCGCCAAATAATGAAAAATCGCCATGGGTGGCAAATTCGCAAGGTGTCCAATAGGTTTTACATTATTAAAAATACAGCTGAAACATATGTTCTGATTTTATTACGCTTTAGCTCCTAATTAATATAACTTTTGAATGGCAACATTAAATATCATTGTGTTTCTGAGGAGTGCAAATAATTTTTCCAACGATTATAAGCGGAGTCCGCACTCCAGGTGGAGTATAGCTCAGGACCCGTACAACACGGATTCCCATAACAAAATATCTTCCGTGTTATGAGGGGGAGGGGGTCTACTGTAGTGTGAAGTTTAAATTATTATATACCAATGAACATGCAAGAAGAACCAAGCAATGTGTAGCTCAGAAACATTCTATCCAGGGCGTAGCCAGGGAGGGGATATCGGGATATATCCCCCCTCGAAATTTTTGGATTAGTGATGAAATTCCGTCTATTTATAAACATGTAAGTTCATATCGCCCCCCCCCCCCGAAAAAATTTCCTGGCTACGCGCCTGATTCTATCTGATCCAATCTTCGGGTTTTGTCTGTTGAAATTATGTCTTTTTTACGAATAAGCCTTATTAGGGGCCGAATGCCTCATACGAAAATCGAGCGTAGCGAGTCTGGGGGCCTTGGCCCCCTAGTCATACAAAAGAAAAAAAAGCATGTGACATATAAGTATAATTTGTGAATTCTCTAGTCAAATAATGCTGAACAACAACATTTGAAATAATTCTGTACGCACTGGAAAGATAAGATTTCTAAAAAAAAATCTGGTTATTTAATTTTTATAAATTCTGTTAAGTTTATAATTGAATTTTATATATTCCATGTAAACTGAAAGTACGTAAAAATTAGGGACGCGGTAGCCCAGTTGGGAGAGGCTTCGATCTCGCAGCCGAAAGGTTGTAAGTTGAAAATTGGAACCAACAAAAGACCGCCGTGCTCGCTAATAGCGAATGGGGTACGTTTTAAATACGTCGAGGTCTCAATGTCCTCCACGTTCCCATACAAAAACGATACGTCTGGGGGTGTCAAAACTAAGTCTCGGAGTCTGTTGTTGAGAACATGTACAGCTGCGGTTAAAAAAAGTCCCACTTGTACTTTTTTCGGCCGTCGTTCGTCGTACAGCAAAGTTACAGATACCAATCGTTTACGATTGACGCACACTTTAAATTGCTATGCATAAAAATTGCATAGGGGACCATCTACATATTAAAATTGGCACCAACTTTTTATTTCTCAATAGCAACCCCTAGATTTGACTTCATATTTAAAAAATTTAGCTAATTTTAACCCCGGACAACAATTTTCAATAAATTTGGACTGAAAATGAGTGAGTTATGAGCACCCAAAATCCCCCTCCCCCTATGTTAAAATATTTTTTCATACTTCAATTCATATCTCATATAATATTGGTAGTAAGAAGCTGATTTTTATTCGTACTATTAGAACTAAACGACTCAGACATAATTTAATTTTATTATGATTTTTAATAAATTATTAATATGAATTATGAATTATTAAATTAATATTAAAAAAAATTATGAATAGCGACCTAGCCAAATTTCGATGGAAATAGATGCAGAAATTAATATTACATGGCTGTGCAAAATTTCAAATTTTTACGTTCAGCAGTTTAATTTATATTAAATAAAATGTGTTGTTTTCACGAGTTAAGGGACCATATATAAATTTATTAAGTGAAAATTTTTTGAAAATTGCATAAAATAAACGTAAATTAGATTTATTTTGTGCAAAAACACAGTAAAAGATACCAGTATTAAAAGTATCAAATTTTGAAGCAAATAAATTAGAGATTTTACAGTTTGATGGGGATCCTATGAAGCGTGTATTGTTGCGTCCGCTACCATATTCCCCCAAATAAAATATTTTCCAGCTATAGAATTAGATGCAGTCTAGGGATGGACGCGAGACGTGCGAGACGAGAATCGGGGCTGTCTCGTCTCGGCTCGCAGTGGTAAACCTCTGTCTCGTCTCGCGTCTCGTCTCGTCTCGCAAACACTGTGTCTCGTCTCGCGTCTCGCAAAGAAATTGCTGTCTCGTCTCGCGCGAGACGTCTCGCGAGTCTCGCAAAATTAAGGACTGCGATTTCGTTACCATTTTATACTAACTTATTATTGGGATTTTATTGAAAATTAATATTAATAATAACAATTACTTACATATAGCCACATTAGTAGATATATTAATAACTATATCAGCATATATCGGCATTTGAAGTAAAAGAAATTGAGATTTAATCTGTATATATAATGTCACACCGAAAATATAGTATTTATTTTTACTTACTAGCTGCGTGCCCGTTCTTCGCACTGTAGTAAACGAAAATTTTCCTAACATGAGTAATTTCAATTAATTCCAGTGATGTGGAATCTAAAATAAAAGCAAAATTATTTGACTCTTGATGTAAAGTTTGCGTCATGAGTATTAACCTGGCATCATTGCAATACAATGACTCAAAAAACTACGTCAGTGTCATTCGCGATCAGAAAAGTGAAAAGCTTAGCGGTTTGCAGAGAACTCCCGACTTTCAAAATGTGTTATTTCTACATCATACTGTAGTTCTACATCATACTGTTCAAGTTGTAGCATTAAATACCTCAGACACTACATGAAATGGACAACCGTTTGTTTTTAAATAGCTGCGCACCCGCTCTTCATACGAGAAGTAGCGAATATTTTACTAAAATCATATCTGCATGAGACAAAACAGATTTTTTTTTTAAGTTCAAGTAATCTCTGTTGAAATTACTGCGGGATATATTAACACAAATTAGAATTACTTATCGTTCAGTTGGTTGTAAGATAACCCTTGAAAAATTATAAACAGAACACTTTTAGTCTTTATTAAATCTCTACTATTTACTTGTACGTCAATTTCAAGTCTCTAAAATATGTGTAATTTTTATATTAATGAAAACAAGATTATATTAACGATAATTATAATTATTTGCCTAATATTTCCAATAAGACTACCGTGTGTGCATTTTTAGATTTCATTCAAGTATCTCAGTTGGTTAATAGACGTCTTATTTTTTGTTTATATTTTAAATTACTGAACAGTTAATTTGTTGGCGACTATCCGTTTGTACTTTTCCATAATAATTTTTAGCGAGAGTACTATAGTCGTTATGGTCGCCCTGTTTACAGAAAAATTAAACCATAATCCCCCTAATGTCTATCCAGTGTGGATTTTTTTTTTAAATGAAAAGACATCTAACAGGCGAAGATAATTTTAGAATAGGAACCCAACTGCAAGATAAAATGTTGGGGAGGAAAAAAATTTATAAAAGTTTTGCAAGCCGAAGGAAGGGAAAACATGATAATATAAACGAAAAGAGAAATAGTTTTAAAAAAAATTGCTTGCATTTCTTTCCGTCCGATATTAATATATAAGAATAAAAAATGTCATTTTAATCTCTTTAAAATAGGCCAACAATAGGGATTTAATCGCCCCTAGAAAGTTGTTACCAGGGTGGGCGCCCCCCCCTACGTACGCCGCAACGTGCGGGAAAGTTTGAGGATAATATCGGTACAAGGATATTTCAACCAAGGATATTCAACCATATTTCAACCTACTCAGACTAAGCATCAATGCGAATGCAAGTTGTGCTCTACTTCTAATCTCTCTCTGATATACCCGAAACCCGATTATCACAGGGGCAAGGGGGGGCGGTAGTCCGGTGCCCCTGAAGTAAAAGGGGGCCCATATATATCCCGATTATCTAAATTATAAATTCATATGTACTGAAATGGTAATTGTGGGGAAAAAACTGAATTTCCTCTATAATATAGGTTTTACCTAATTGTCTATCACTAGATCAAGTTAGAGATATTTTTTTGGGGTGATAAATAGAATTTGATTAAAGTACAAAAACTACAGTTAACTGAAATGCAATTTTCGAGTACAACAGCGGTCAAAACTGGGTTAAAATGCTTAAAAAAGGGGGCTCAGTAAAGGGACTTAATGCGTAAAAAAGGGGATAGTAAGGGGGGCCCCAAACTTAATGCCCCGGGCCCCGTCTAAAAGTGGTCAGATTTGAACATACCGTACCGCCTTTCCTATTTGCTTATTATTTTTCTTTCAACTCTTCTCTGTTTTCTTTTTTTTTCCGCCTCTTTCTTTATCCTCTCCTTTGTGTGTTTTGTATATCTCTCGTCTGTTCTAATTTTAAATGTTACGTGTTTGTGCGTATTGTAGAGTGCTGATAGTATACCAGGATCGAAAACGAAGGAGACGCAAGTTAAACGGTAGAGGCTTCAGGCAAATTGTCGCTTTTCAGATCGTATTTATGCGAGACGGAAAAAAATGCGAGAATTCTCGCGAGAAATCTCGCGCGAGACAAGACTCTGTCTCGACTCGCGTCTCGTCCCGCAAAATATTTTCTTTCTCGTCTCGCGTCTCGTCTCGCGAGACAATGCGAGAATTCTCGCGTCTCGCGTCCATCCCTAGTTTGATGGGGATCCTATGAAGCGTGTATTGTTGCGTCCGCTACCATATTCCTCCAAATAAAATATATTCCAGCTATAGAATTAGATGCAGTAGATGTATGTCTTCTAATACATTGTACTATTTCTGAAAAACTAATATCCTCAACTTTCGAGGCATGAATGTGACCTTTTTTATTATCTGAAATATTAGGTCTTTGGACTTCCCCATACTTTATCAAACATTCAAAATCACGTTTTTCGGTAAAAAAATTTCATCTAACTATAAATTAAAATACCGCCAAAAGTCTTAAGATTATTGCACATTGCAGACGATGGTATTAAATGAAGAAAGTGAAATAACAAGCACGGTGATAATATTGGGTCGGCAAAAAGTAATTGCGTTTTTTACATGAAATTCAAACAAATAAATTTTCTACCAGGAAATCATTCTTCAAGTTCGACCATAGCTGAGTAATATTCAAGCTTGTAGTCAGAAGAGCAGAGAGCAGCCTCTTAACTCCTGCCAACATTTCACCTTTCTAAAAGAACCATCAACGGAAATACTCAATAACAATTTCAAAATTACAAAGATTTTCAAAATCGTGAGCAGTCATTTTGCATTTTTCTCTTAAATCATGTGAACGAACCAAGGAAGTTATGAACTCAAGGGTCATTTGGACCACAGACTAAATATTCTATTCTACCCTTGATATTCTCAGAACAAAAAACTTTAAGAGATGGAAACAATATTTTCCTTGAAATAATATTAATTTCTTTTAATTCTCGCGAGCGAAATTAATGAAAAGCGAAAAGTTCGGAACCTACAAATAGCGGTTTTCAATTTGCAGAAAGTCCCTTAAAAACGCGCAAAAATTAATTCGCAATATCTCCGGAAATTATCGTAGAAAATTGGTGAAAATTCATATTTAGGGTAACTTGAAGGTTTTCTTTCCTTTAATAAAGTCAAAATATGGAGTTGCCATTGAGAAAAACGAAGTTGATGCAGAATTAAATATGAAGACGGCCCCTTATGAAAATTAAATTAATTGTAAATTAAAGTGCGCGTTATTTGCAAGCGAATTGTATATATAACTTTGCTGTACGACGAACGGCGGCGAAATAAAGAGCAAGTGGGACTTTTTTTTCAGCAGCTGTACATCGGATTTGTGTGGTTGGCTCGAAGCCCGCTTATAAATCCTCGTCAGAAGGACAACACACGGGGAGGTGCCTATGCGGGTTTCTTTTTAAGGGGGTCCTAACCCGTATTTACGCTAAGTTTAGGAGAAAACTACAGAAAACTCCGAACGGTTAGGTGGATGGACGAGCGATGGGACCCAAACCCGGACCTTCACACTTCGCCCGTCTAGCATTTCTAGTGACATAACCACTGTGCCATGGCGAGGCGTTTGGGAGTCTTCTGCTGGGTGTTTGATTCAAAATAAAGAAGCCCGCTTACGATTGGTAGTGCTGCCATCTATCGGCTCCTGAATGAGGTACAAAAGAACTTTTCTGGAGTTTGTGGTAGAAATTAACACCCTTGGCAAAGTTCTGCCGCTATCGATTTAATCTGGATTTGGAGTTGATACAAAATGCTGTAAAAGAAGAAGTGCCTAAGCCCCCGTAATTCATGAAAACAAGACAGACAGACAAGTAAAAATTAAGAGATGCCTTAAATTTTTACAGAATAAACACGTAAATTAAAAGTGGAACTATTTGAGCCAATGATGTTAAGAAAAATCTGCTAAAGGAAAACTGATTTTACAGACAGTGAAGCAGCTCTAAGTTCATTCACTATCAGTGGCGGATCGTCATTAGGGGCCACAGGGACTTGGCCCCATCGTCTAACCACTATCTAAATCAAAACTTCCTCCTATTATGTAACACAGTTCTATTAATAATTTACCTTTATCAAAAAATGATCGCATTTTATTATACTTTAATATTATCCATTATAAAAAGCAATTAAGAAAAGATAATTACGATTTTTCCTTGTCTAACCCATGCGCGGGCCATGGGCTTGTTTACTCTGAATTTGGCGTCCTTTCTCCGTTTACCGGGTTGGCATTTTGACATTTAATACAAAAGTCATATTGACACGTCATTAACTTGGCTTTCAAACGGCTTATTTGGCTCTGTCTTCGGTGTCCAGATCTCCGGGCCCCGCGCATGGTGATCTACACGAATGTACGGGGAAATTTAGACAATTGGTAGCTACTACATAGCTACCAAATTCTCCGGAATATCATTAACTACTTTTTTTAAACAGTAACTTTGACTTAAATTATACCAACACAATGCAGCTGCACGCAATCACTGTTTTTTCCAAAAATTACTGTTTGCAAAGAGCGGTTAATGATATTCCGAAGTAGTTGATAACTATGAGTATTGGCGAAATTTTACGCTCAGTAGGAAATCATTTTTTAATTGCATAATCGTATTTTTGCAATGCAGTTAGGCATTTTTGTTTTGTTTTCTTGATTTACGAAGTATTTTATATGTTAATATCGATTTTAAAATGCATAAATAATTTAAAAATTACGAACAAGCAGCTCTACAAAGGACATATATACTAAATAAAAATTAAACGTGACATTTTGATTAGCAATAGAGTAAACTTTTCAATACTAATATAATTACATTTTACACACTTGCATGATTAGGTAGGAAACAGAAAAGTTTCATAGTAATTTTGATAATTGTTGTCCGTTTGAAAAATTTTAAATACTTGCACTGAGTGCAGGGTATAGATTGAACGACTATATTTATTTATATTTTAAGGATTTTAAGTGGCACTATTTTTTTCGGGAACCACCACTGAAACAGGCCACGAGCCACCGCTAATTATGACTAACTTTTTTTTTCGCTTTTCTCTGTGCTTTGATACCGCATGCATTATATGGAAAGAGTCAAATGTTCCTGAGAAATATCCTCTATTATGGTGTTAACCACCACCACTGTTGGGGTGACCGGAAGGCTGCTAGCACCATACCGACGTACAAATAAAGACCACTGTGTACATGCGGTGTGCGTGCAAGTTCAATCCCTGCTTCTGAAAGTCCTCTCGGCGGTCACTAGCAGTTTCCGAGGGGTACTAATATTCAAAAGTCCCCCACCTTCTGATGAGAATCCAAATTGTAGCGGGGTCCACTGTGTACAAGTGGTGTACGTGAAATTATACACTTGTCTAGTTCCATTTGCGCAGAGCAAATAACATACCAGTGAAAGAGTTTTCATTATGGATTTGTTTGTCAGGATGTAATTTTCTTCTTCCTATTTAAACACATGTTTCCGTCTGGAGAATATAATGCTCTTCTCATCACGACAAAAAGTCACTATGTAAAACTCGACTAATGCTGTTAATTTTATGTCTCCTTAAATGAACTTTTACGTAATCATATTAAAATCCTATCTAAGTAGCACAAAATCTACAGTGTACGTGCATACAAATGAGAAAACCACTACAACACAAAATTTCAAGGATTAGTCAGAGTCATTAAACATACAATTCTTTTTTATTTACTTAATCAATACAACTTCATGCGAAAAAGAATAAGTCATACATTTGAAATATTTTTTTATTTTATTCTATAATTTTCACTTAAGGTGAAAAAATATACACATATTTTCGCATTAATTTGCTTTTAAGAATGTCTTTTTCTCAATCTTGTTCCTTCACTGCCAGCACTACCTTGACTTCCATGGGATCCACTGCTTCCAGCACTGCCTTGGCCGCTAGGAGACCCTCCATTTCCAGCACCGTCTTGAGTTTCAGAAGCAGGTCCACTGTTAGCATTTTGGGCTTGAGAATTCCTTCGCAACCTCTGTGATCCGGCTTGACCACCTGCACTAAATTGACTTCCAGGGGATCCACTGCTTCCAGCACTGCCTTGGGCGCCAGGAGACTCTCCATTTTCATCACCGCCTTGAGTTCCAAGAGCAGGTCCACTGTTGGCTTTCTGGGCTTGAGAATTCCTTCTCAGTCTCTGTGATCCGGCTTGACCACCTGCACTACCTTGATTTCCTTGGGATCCACTGCTTCCAGCAACTTCTTGGTCGCCAAGAGGCCCTCCATTTCCTGCACCGCCTTGAGTTCCATGAGCCGATCCACTGTTAGCTTTCTGGGCTTGAGAATTCCTTCGCAGTCTCTGTGGTCCGCCTTGACCGCCTGCACTACCATGACTTCCATGGGATCCACTGCTTCCAGCACTGCCTTGGCCGCCAGGAGACCCTCCATTTCCAGCACCGCCTTGAGTTCCAGGAGCAGGTCCACTGTTAGCTTTCTGGGTCTGAGAATTCCTTCGCAGTCTCTGTGATCCGCCTTGACCACCTGCACTACCTTGACTTCCTTGGGATCCACTGCTTCCAGAACCGCCTTGGCCTGCAGCAGACCCTCCATTTCGAGCACCGCCTTGAGTTCCAGGAGCCGATCCACTGTTAGCGTTCTGGGTTTGAGAATTCCTTCCCAGTCTCTGTGATACGCCTTGAACGCCTGCACTACCATGACTCCCATGGGATCCACTGCTCCCAGCACCGCCTTGGACGCCAGGCGACCCTCCATTTCCGGCACCGCCTTGAGTTCCAGGAGCAGGTCCACCGTTAGCTTTCTGGCCTTGAGAATTCCTTCGCAGTCTCTGTGATCCACCTTGACCGCCTGCACTACCATGACTTCCATGGGATCCACTGCTTCCAGCACTGCCTTGGGCGCCAGGAGACTCTCCATTTTCATCACCGCCTTGAGTTCCAAGAGCAGGTCCACTGTTGGCTTTCTGGGCTTGCGAATTCCTTCTCAGTCTCTGTGATCCGGCTTGACCACCTGCACTACCTTGATTTCCTTGGGATCCACTGCTTCCAGCACCTTCTTGGTCGCCAAGAGGCCCTCCATTTCCTGCACCGCCTTGAGTTCCATGAGCCGATCCACTGTTAGCTTTCTGGGCTTGAGAATTCCTTCGCAGTCTCTGTGGTCCGCCTTGACCGCCTGCACTACCATGACTTCCATGGGATCCACTGCTTCCAGCACTGCCTTGGCCGCCAGGAGACCCTCCATTTCCAGCACCGCCTTGAGTTCCAAGAGCAGGTCCACTGTTGGCTTTCTGGGCTTGAGAATTCCTTCTCAGTCTCTGTGATCCGGCTTGACCACCTGCACTACCTTGATTTCCTTGGGATCCACTGCTTCCAGCAACTTCTTGGTCGCCAAGAGGCCCTCCATTTCCTGCACCGCCTTGAGTTCCATGAGCCGATCCACTGTTAGCTTTCTGGGCTTGAGAATTCCTTCCCAGTCTCTGTGATACGCCTTGAACGCCTGCACTACCATGACTCCCATGGGATCCACTGCTCCCAGCACCGCCTTGGACGCCAGGCGACCCTCCATTTCCGGCACCGCCTTGAGTTCCAGGAGCAGGTCCACTGTTAGCTTTCTGGCCTTGAGAATTCCTTCGCAGTCTCTGTGATCCACCTTGACCGCCTGCACTACCATGACTTCCATGGGATCCACTGCTTCCAGCACTGCCTTGGGCGCCAGGAGACTCTCCATTTTCATCACCGCCTTGAGTTCCAAGAGCAGGTCCACTGTTGGCTTTCTGGGCTTGCGAATTCCTTCTCAGTCTCTGTGATCCGGCTTGACCACCTGCACTACCTTGATTTCCTTGGGATCCACTGCTTCCAGCACCTTCTTGGTCGCCAAGAGGCCCTCCATTTCCTGCACCGCCTTGAGTTCCATGAGCCGATCCACTGTTAGCTTTCTGGGCTTGAGAATTCCTTCGCAGTCTCTGTGGTCCGCCTTGACCGCCTGCACTACCATGACTTCCATGGGATCCACTGCTTCCAGCACTGCCTTGGCCGCCAGGAGACCCTCCATTTCCAGCACCGCCTTGAGTTCCAGGAGCAGGTCCACTGTTAGCTTTCTGGGTCTGAGAATTCCTTCGCAGTCTCTGTGATCCGCCTTGACCACCTGCACTACCTTGACTTCCTTGGGATCCACTGCTTCCAGAACCGCCTTGGCCTCCAGCAGACCCTCCATTTCGAGCACCGCCTTGAGTTCCAGGAGCCGATCCACTGTTAGCGTTCTGGGTTTGAGAATTCCTTCGCAGTCTCTGTGATCCGCCTTGACCGCCTGCACTGCCATGACTCCCATGGGATCCACTGCTTCCAGCACCGCCTTGGCCGCCAGGCGACCCACCATTTCCGGCACCGCCTTGAGTTCCAGGAGCAGGTCCACTGTTAGCTTTCTGGCCTTGAGAATTCCTTCGCCGTCTCTGTGATCCGCCTTGACCACTTGCACTCCGTTGACTTCCTTGGGATCCACTGCTTCCAGAACCGCCTTGGCCTCCAGCAGACCCTCCATTTCGAGCACCGCCTTGAGTTCCAGGAGCCGATCCACTGTTAGCGTTCTGGGTTTGAGAATTCCTTCGCAGTCTCTGTGATCCCGCTTGACCACCTGCACTACCTTGATTTCCTTGGGATCCACTGCTTCCAGCACCTTCTTGGTCGCCAATAGGCCCTCCATTTCCTGCACCGCCTTGAGTTCCATGAGCCGATCCACTGTTAGCTTTCTGGGCTTGAGAATTCCTTAGCAGTCTCTGTGGTCCGCCTTGACCGCCTGCACTACCATGACTTCCACGGGATCCACTGCTTCCAGCACTGCCTTGGCCGCCAGGAGACCCTCCATTTCCAGCACCGCCTTGAGTTCCAGGAGCAGGTCCACTGTTAGCTTTCTGGGTCTGAGAATTCCTTCGCAGTCTCTGTGATCCGCCTTGACCACCTGCACTACCTTGACTTCCTTGGGATCCACTGCTTCCAGAACCGCCTTGGCCTCCAGCAGACCCTCCATTTCGAGCACCGCCTTGAGTTCCAGGAGCCGATCCACTGTTAGCGTTCTGGGTTTGAGAATTCCTTCGCAGTCTCTGTGATCCGCCTTGACCGCCTGCACTACCATGACTCCCATGGGATCCACTGCTTCCAGCACCGCCTTGGCCGCCAGGCGACCCACCATTTCCGGCACCGCCTTGAGTTCCAGGAGCAGGTCCACTGTTAGCTTTCTGGCCTTGAGAATTCCTTCGCAGTCTCTGTGATCCGCCTTGACCACTTGCACTCCCTTGACTTCCTTGGGATCCACTGCTTCCAGAACCGCCTTGGCCTCCAGCAGACCCTCCATTTCGAGCACCGCCCTGAGTTCCAGGAGCCGATCCACTGTTAGCGTTCTGGGTTTGAGAATTCCTTCGCAGTCTCTGTGATCCCGCTTGACCAC
Organism: Cheiracanthium punctorium; assembly: GCA_038373885.1. Classification (NCBI taxonomy): domain Eukaryota; kingdom Metazoa; phylum Arthropoda; class Arachnida; order Araneae; family Cheiracanthiidae; genus Cheiracanthium; species Cheiracanthium punctorium. The sequence goes on along the minus strand of JAWZYV010019112.1, from coordinate 11,395 downwards.
CTGCACTACCTTGATTTCCTTGGGATCCACTGCTTCCAGCACCTTCTTGGTCGCCAATAGGCCCTCCATTTCCTGCACCGCCTTGAGTTCCATGAGCCGATCCACTGTTAGCTTTCTGGGCTTGAGAATTCCTTCGCAGTCTCTGTGGTCCGCCTTGACCGCCTGCACTACCATGACTTCCATGGGATCCACTGCTTCCAGCACTGCCTTGGCCGCCAGGAGACCCTCCATTTCCAGCACCGCCTTGAGTTCCAGGAGCAGGTCCACTGTTAGCTTTCTGGGTCTGAGAATTCCTTCGCAGTCTCTGTGATCCGCCTTGACCACCTGCACTACCTTGACTTCCTTGGGATCCACTGCTTCCAGAACCGCCTTGGACTCCAGCAGACCCTCCATTTCGAGCACCGCCTTGAGTTCCAGGAGCCGATCCACTGTTAGTGTTCTGGGTTTGAGAATTCCTTCGCAGTCTCTGTGATCCGCCTTGACCGCCTGCACTGCCATGACTTCCATGGGATCCACTGCTTCCAGCACTGCCTTGGCCGCCAGGAGACCCTCCACTTCCAGCACCGCCTTGAGTACCAGGAGCAGGTCCACTGTTAGCTGTCTGGTTCTGAGAATTCCTTCGCAGTCTCTGTGATCCGCCTTGACCACTTGCACTCCCTTGACTTCCTTGGGATCCACTGCTTCCAGAACCGCCTTGGCCTCCAGCAGACCCTCCATTTCGAGCACCGCCTTGAGTTCCAGGAGCCGATCCACTGTTAACGTTCTGGGTTTGAGAATTCCTTCGCAGTCTCTGTGATCCCGCTTGACTGCCTGCATTAGCTTGATTTCCTTGGGGTCCACTGCTTCCAGCGCCGCCTTGGCCGCCAGGCGACCCTCCATTTCCGGCACCGCCTTGAGTTTCAGGATCTGGTCCACTGTTAGCTTTCTGGGTTTGAGAATTCCTTCGCAGTCTCAGTGATCCCTCTTGACTGCCAGCACTATCTTTACTTCCTGGGGATCCACTGCTTCCAGCACCGTCTTGAACGACAGCAGACCCTCTGTTTCCAGCATTCAGTTGATTTTCAGGAGCTGGGCCATTGTCAATATATTTAGCTTCCCTTTTCAAATTGAATCCAGATGTCAGTGACCCTTCTGTAAGAGAGCCTTTTTCTTTTCTTGGAAGCAGTTCTTCCAAGGTTGACATTAATCCACGCTGATAATCATGAGATCCGTTGCTGGCAATGCCCAGGAGGAAAATATATATCTGAAATAAAATCAGAAAAAGAAGAATTATTTTAATGTCCCGAAAGATGATGACAGTTAAACATATTGCACATGGACACTATCCATGCAATTTTGGTTTTGACTTCTATCCGTGGTTTATGTGTCCTATATAGTCGTGTAGTGCAAGAGTCCGCGTAATTGGAACACGCATACCTGTGACTTAAGGGGTGTGGCCATCTTAGTATGAGATAGCCGAAATAAGATGGTCACACTCTCTGGGTCACATGATTCTCTGGGTGCAAATGGGTTTGACTAAAATGTCATTGTCTTATCCTTTATATCTCGTGAACCACGCCTTCTCATGTGTGACGTCATCTTCACATAGCCGCGTCTGACGAGATATACCTCCTACGGTTCTGCATTTTCATCACACCTCTTAAAACTTACAAATTTATGGGCCCAAGTGGGTGTGACTATCTTAGTTGGAAATTGTCATTTTAAACTGGTCACACCACCTAGTCCCATGACTCTTCGAGTTCAAAGAGTTGTGACGAAAATGTCATCGCCGCAGCTTTTATATGTTGTCAGCCACCCACAAAGCCTATTACTTTCAGTATTGACGGTAAAATATCCTGACATTGGAGCTGCTAATGGGCACTTGCATTAGACCCATGCGTTAATCACAGTCCTCAGGTGTGAGAATACTTTAGCCCATTTTCCAGAGATTCCATCCATAACCCTGATCCATGATTTTTAAGAACCAAGGATGAAAGATGTAGGCTGAGGTTGACTGTCTTAGTTTACGGATGCTCAGTTTTAAAGTGCAAATGCATAGCTGCCAACTCTCCCGATTTTTGTGGCAGATGTCCCACCACAATGTTTAAACAGTTTAATTTTGCACTCATAATTTGGACTTATTTTAAGCATAAATTGCAAAATATAAATTAGTTGTGGGAAATCCTCAAAAAATCGGGAGATTCGTCAGTTTTGCAAGTGATTAGAACTGCCTCATCGTCAAACCACAACCATGTTTCGTGACATAAACAAAGGTCTCAATTTTTCGAAATTTTGCATTAGGTTAAAAATGTATGTAAATGTTTCTGATAGAGATGTAAGAGGGACTCGCATCGCCGAACAAATTAACAGCCACTGCAACTACGTTTATGTCATATATAAACATAGACTAATAAATAGGCGTGTGACTTTCCCCCCGATTAAGATTAAAAATACCCGTTCCACATTACTTTGTGAATCGACGAGATCTTATTGGGGTACAAACCCTTAAAAACATCCGTTACACTTTTCAAAAAGACCAATTAAGTGTTGGAGGTGCCATTGTGTATCATGTACAAACCTCTGATTATGTCAAACGCAGATAGGGTCCGCGTTGAAGAGTAAATTTCGTTACTAGTTCGACGTTTCCCGTTGTTGCTTGCAGAAGGAACTCACTTGTAGAGGTCTGCGCCGCACGGAAATTCGCGGCGGCGGTGTAACGACTTCAGGAACCCGGCGGCGGCGCGCCGCGGCGTGAGAATATTTTTGGAAACGAGCATAATGAAAATGGGTGTATGCGGACAGACACACCCATATATGTATAAATTGGAGCTAAAATGAAATCTTTTAAGACTAGAATGAAGACTAGAGTTTTTATGAAAACTAGTCTTGAGTATGATGTTGTGAGATTACGGCCAATTAGCTGCACGTGCTCTCGTCCGAAGGGTGGGGTGTAGAGATCGCTATTGTGTTCGGGCTCAGGCGGGCTCGATTATGTTTGTCTTTAATTTGTACAAACGGCAAAATTTATAATATTCTATCAATGAAGTAATTGTCTATTATTTATCTATCAGCTGAAATTTTGGGCTCGGGCTCCGACTTAAATAGTATCACTTGGGCGGGCTCGAGTAAGTCCTCGGGCTTGGGCTTTAAAAAATGAGCTCAAACTCATCTCTAGAGAATTGCCCTTCGTATGGTGTCTTTCTAAGGGCTCCTAACCCGTATCTACGCTGAGTTTCGAAGGGAACAACGGAAAACTGCGAACGGTTAAGTCGGCGGACGCGACCTTGTTTTGAACCAGGCCCCTTCCGTCTCCCGGTTCAGAGCGCTATGCACTTGTCCACTGGTGGGGCTCCAGAGTATGAGCATGCCGTTGTGGTACACTTTTAAAAAATATTTCTGCTGCAAAACTGAAACAGTACATTTTATCAAAATCGGGTAGGTTTATGTTGTTTATATGCACATTCACAATACATTTAGTTATCAATATACGAATGATACATTATTTGCTTTAAGAGGCATTGCAGGGGCAAATCGGGCAGGGCGTTCCCATCCCCATATCAGAATTTAATGATTTTCTTTTATTGTGTTGCCTTACCCAAGGAAAGAACAAATCTGAAATATTTTTGATTTACCTCTTTTAGTTTTGGAGTTATGGGGGGTCAAAGTACCTCAGAGGAGCAACGTCGAATTAATTTAGGGCCATTTTTGCCACTTTATTCTCTCGACTGTGACTGGCTCAGAGGTGCTTCAGAGAATTTTTCAGTTTATCCTATAATATACCTTCTATATTAACATCTCAAATTGAAATTTCATTCGAAAATTGTCAGAGCCCCAAATTAGGGCCCCCCAAAATACCCCAAATTTCATAAAAAATACAGTTTTAAGAATGCTTTAAATCTTGGCTCTGACGTGATACAGAAAAAATTTTGCACAGTGCAGTTATATATCTTCATATAAAGTGAATCCAATGTTAAAAAATTTTGAAGGCCCCCAGGGCCCCCCGGTACGGGGCTCCAAACATGGTCTTTATCGCTAAATTACGCAATTTCGAAGCATTGGTACAGCTGAAGCCGACTTCCCACAGGAGAACTATTGACATGGAGATGTAGTATCAACATAGTAGTTTGATATTATGAAAAAACATTTCTTGAAGGTACAACTGTTTCCAAGAAAAATAACAAAAAGTACCTCCCTATTTGGGACATTCCACTGGCACGCATGGGGGCATTTCGGCATTACTTTTAGAAGTTTAATCAACAGTGGCAATATTGAAAATTAACTTATTCTTCATAAATCTCAAATATATCCTCCATATATCACAAACAGTTCTTTTACAGGGGCACTCATAAGAATTACATTACGCTGTATGGGGATCTCTGTAACTACTGAACCGATCCGAAAATTTTTTTCACCGATGGAAAGCCACACTATTCCTGAGTAATATAGGCTACCTTTCAGCATGCAGCATAATTAGTTCTTTTAATTATGTGTCTTTTTGAGGGACACTCAAAAATTCTAGCACATGACGCTATATGGACATCTCTGTAACTACTGAATCGATTCTAAAGATCTTTTCACTGAAAGCTACACTATTCTGAATAACATAGGCTAAAATTCATCCATGCAGCATAATTTACAGGAACACTCAAAATAATTCGTAAACATTGCCGTAACTGTCTCCATTCGCCACTCAAATTTATTCAAATTTTATTCAACTCCATTCACATTTTTGGACAGTGATTCTAAAGATCTTTTCACTGAGAGCTACACTATTCCTGAGTAACATAGGCTAAAATTCATGCATGTAGCATAATTTACAGGAACACTCAAAATAATTCGTAAACATTGTAGTAACTGTCTCCATTCGCTACTCAAATTTATTCAGATTTTATTAAACTTCATTCAAATTTTTGAACAGTGCAATTATTCATCTTCATATAAAGTGAATCCAATGTCAAAAATTTTTGAAGGGCCCCGGCCCCCCCCCCGGTATATTTTTTGAAAGCATCCCCGTTTTCAAGAAAAATTTAACACAGTAATAAAAAAATATATTTTTTCAGATTATGAAACTACTATGTTGAAACTACAACTCCATGCCAATAGTTCTCATGTGCGAAGTCAGAGACAGCTGTACCTTTGATTCGAAATTGCATAAATTAGCGCTAAGGACCATGTTTAGCTACCCGTATCGAGGGGCCCGGGATTTTTTTTTTTTTTTCTGTATCACGTCAGAGCCAAGATTTAAAGCTTCATTAAAACTGTATTTTTTATGAAATTGGGGATATTGGGGGGGGGGGGAGGAGGGCTTATTTGGGGGCTCTGATTGTTTTCAAATGAATTTCCAGTTTTAGATGTTAATATTAAATGTATATTATCAGATTAAAAAAAAAATCTTTGAAGCATCTCAGAGCAAATCACAGTCGAGAGAGCAAAATGGCAAAAATGGCCCTAAATTCGTCACTCCTCTGGGGTACTTTGACCCACCCACCACCATAACTCCAAAACTAAAAGAGCTAAATCAAAAGTATTTCAGATGTGTTCTTTCCTTGGATAAGGCAACACAAGAAAAAAAATTCATGAGATTCTGAGATGGTGATTTAAACTTTCTTCTTTTTATTACCTGATTTGCTCTTGCGACTCCTCTTAAAATGACTGGAAGATAGAGGCCGCAAAGCTGGGAGCTTTCAAAAATATTTAACATTGACTTCTTTTTGTATGAAGATATATAATTGCACTGTTCAAAAATTTGAATAAATTTCATTGGCGCATGGAGACAGTTACTGCAATGTTTACGAATTATTTTGAGTGTTCCTGTAAATTATGCTAAATGCATGAATTTTAGCCTATGTTACCCAGGAATAGTGTAGCTTTCAGTGAAAAGATGTTTAGAATCACTATTCAAAAATTTGAATGGAGTTTAATCATAAAATTTGAATAAATTTGAGTGACGAATGGAGAAGGTTACGGCAATGTTTACGAATTATTTTGAGTGTTCCTGTAAATTATGCTGCATGCATGAATTTTAGCCTATGTTATTCAGAATAGTGTAGCTTTCAGTGAAAAGATCTTTAGAATCGATTCAGTAGTTACAGAGATGTCCATATAGCTTCATGTGCTAGAATTTTTGAGTGTCCCTGTAAAAGAACTAGTTATGCTGCATGCTGAAAGGTAGCCTATATTATTTTTTTCCGGTGAAAAAAATTTTCGGATCGGTTCAGTAGTTACAGAGATCCCCATACAACGTAATGTAATTCTTATGAGCGCCCCTGTAAAAGAACTGTTTGTGATATATGGAGGATATATTTGAGATTTATGAAGAATAAGTTAATTTTCAATATTGCCACTGTTGATTAAACTTCTAAAAGTAATGCCGAAATGCCCCATGCGTGCCAGTGGAATGTCCCAAATAGGGAGGTACTTTTTGGGATTTTTCTTGGAAACGGTTGTACCTTCAAGAAATGTTTTTTCATAATATCAAACTACTATGTTGATACTACATCTCCGTGTCAATAGTTCTCCTGTGGGAAGTCGGCTTCAGCTGTACCAATGCTTCGTAATTGCGTAAATTAGCGATAAGGACCATGTTTGAGGCCCCGTACCGGGGGGCCCTGGGGGCCTTCAAAATTTTTTAACATTGGATTCACTTTAGTGTTATATGAGCAGTTATATGAAGATATATAACTGCACTGTGCAAAATTTTTTCTGTATCAAATCAGAGCCAAGATTTGAAGCATTCTTAAAACTGTATTTTTCATGAAATTTGGGGTATTTTGGGGGGCCCTAATTTGGGGCTCTGACAATTTTCGAATGAAATTTCAATTTGAGATGTTAATATAGAAGGTATATTATAGGATAAACTGAAAAAATTCTCTGAAGCACCTCGGAGCCAGTCACAGTCGAGACAATAAAGTGGCAAAAATGGCCCTAAATTAATTCGATGTTGCTCCTCTGGGGTACTTTGACCCCCCCATAACTCCAAAACTAAAAGAGGTAAATCAGATTTTTACTTTCCTTGGGTAAGACAACACAATAAAGGAAAATCATGAAATTCTGAGATGGTGATGGAAACATTTTTCCATTGACCTGCCCGAATTTGCTTTTGCAACGGCTCTTAGCATTTTCTTAAGGCATTTTTTTTTTTTTTCAGTTTTGAAGCGATTGTACGCGGTGATATAAAATCAGCATTCTTCGAATGCGCGCTAGCCTAGACCTCGGCGGCGGCGGCGTGGTACAAATGCCCAGCGGCGGTGGCGTGGCGTGGCGGCGCAGACCTCTACCTACTAGTATTCATATAGTTCTCTATGAGCAAACGTTACTTTTCGCTATAGACGCGCACACCAGTCTCTCCCCCAGCCCCCACTCATTCAAAAAATTACAGTAATAAAACTCTCGTTTTTGGAGAGAAGGTCTTTTCGAAATTCGACTAATTATACGAGCAAATACTCCACTTCGGAGGATTTTCTATGAAATTCTTTCTGGGTAGAGGACCATGCAAAGGCTTCTATTGCTTAATTCATGAATCAGTAAACAATGTTGCTGACTCCGTTATATTACGAAGAAGCTCAGATCCTCTCCTCTCGCCAAGAGACTCGATCTTCCGCGAATAATTGCTATAATTCTGCCTAATTGTCAAATGTATCCAAGTTGTTAGAACGAATTAAGATTCATTCAGTACAACCGTGCGTGTATGTGTGTGCACAGTGAAAGCCGGTTTGATAAATTTTAGTAACAATTTAATTAAAAAACCCCACTTTCTCAAAATGTATACAATTATATTTTCTTTCTAACCTTCAATTGACCGAACCCTTAAAGCTAATAAAAATGACTTAAACGAAGGCGGATACCTTAACTCATAGCTGCCAACTACTACGGAATATAACCAATCACTTTTTTCAAAGCATGAATTTTCGGCTTAATTTGCAAAAAATTTTGTAATAAGTGCGCGAGCTGGTTACTAGTTTGAAAAAATACTTACAAAAAATACCGTTTATAAAAAGTGGTTGGTTATATTTCGTAGTAGTTGGCAGTTATGCCTTAACTTATATTCACTTTACTGTTTTTGGACCAGAAATGGTTTAAGAAATAATACTACATTTTAGATTACGAAACAGAATGGAATGAATGATGCTGTAGTATACCACGGTAGTATCGGAAAGATTTCGGTAGCGGATAAATCGATCCTTCTCTTTTCATAACGTCACAATCCGAGAAATTTCCCATGTGTGCTAGCACCAAGGTGTCGGAAACGTTCCCATGTCGTATTCACTAATAGGGCCTGATTTACGGCGGGGCATTCGGGGCACTGGCCCGAGGCCCCCACTCTAGGGAGGGCCCCAAAATGAAAAACATACGCAGTAATTTTTTGTACATCTAACATTAAAAAGATAAAACAATGAAAACTTTGTAAATAAACACTCATAAAATGATACCTTTTTTTGCAGGAAACGCGTTTTCGTACTGAAAATTTCAGTACCTCCTCAGCCTAAAATTGTGAATCTTTAGACTGAGGATATACTGAAATTTTCAGTACGAAAACACGTTTTCTGCAAAAAAGATATCATTTTATGAGTGTTTATTTACAAAGTTTTCATTGTTTTATGTTTGGAGTTAGTTTAGTTAAATTCTAAAATTAAAAAAAAAATTCTTTCATTAGATTCGCAAAATGCTTTGCTTATGTATACCTGTCAAAGGTATGTAAACTCATAGCAGCCAATAAAATAAAATCATTCTTTTTTTCGAGGAAGGTAAGATGTATGGAGGGCCCCCATATAAAGTTTTGGCCCGGGGCCCCCAGGGGTATAAATCGGGCCCTGTTCACTATCGGAAATAATGCGGTTTTTCCTTTCGTCAGATTCCTCGGCACGGCTAACTGTCAAAAAGCGCCTTCCTACCTTCATGAATGTATTCCGACTGCTCGGAAATTCTGAAGACAATGCCTTCATATAAGAAAAAGGGGAGAAAGCCGTGTGTTTTGATTGGTTGATCGATCCCAGTGTCGAGATTGGAGTAACATGCAAAAAAATACTCAAGTGTTTTAGACGACTCTGAACGTGCTAGCACCGAAAGGAGAGCCGCTGCTATTTATCCTAAGTATTTGACTATCCGTCACTGATATTCTCCGATACCATCGTGGTAGAGCCCCTGCTCTCAGAAAATGGTTCAGGCAACACCTTCTAGATAAATAAAGCTTAACAGCTCCTACGTCACCAAACTGTGGCGTCATCATTAGGCCTACATTTAAAAGTTTTATTTTCACAAAATAAAACTAATAAAACTTTCTGGTAAATTTACCCATGAATAACAATATTTTAATAATTTGAGTTAAAAAATATAATTTTACGACAAATGGCAGTTTTTAACCAGATAATATGACAAGGAAATAGATCAGAATGAATAATTTTGCATGAGGAATATATATTAATTTTAACGTTTAATTTAAGATATTTTCTAATATTTGTAGCTTTCACCGGTAATTTTTGATAGTTCTACTTTCTGAAAATAAAATTACGATGACGTCAAAGCTTGAGTTGTGAAGCTTTCTATATGTTGGAGGTGATGGTTCAAGCGACACCTTCTAGATATAGGAGACCTTTCAACTCAAGCAATGACGGCATGACACTTTTATCTTCAAAAAGTAAAACTATTTAAAATTTCTGGTGGATTTTCTCACTCATAAAACTTATAAAAATTTTAAGGATTTACAATAATAGAAAAATTAATTTTACGACAAATGTCAATTTTCGACCATCACAAATTGTATAAGTAAATGACAATGAATCATTTTTTATCTGAAAGGTAGTTTAATTTTTATCCTTAATTTTGGATATTTTCTAATATTTGTAGCATTCTTCAGAAATTTTAAGCAGTTTTACTTTTTCAAGATAAAACTGCGATAACCTCATTTAAAATTTAGTGATGACGTCAAAGCTTCAGTTGTAAGGCCTTCTGTATCTAGAAGGTGCTGGTTCAGGAGGGCTTTTCTTCGCGCGTGCGATCGAGGAAAGACTGCACCAATGTTTATAAGTAGTAACCTACAGTACAGTGCGTTATAGAGCAAGAGCCAGCGGCCGCCAGACCTTCGTCATAGTATAAAAGCTGAAACTTTCTCTGCGCGTACCCCCCAACAGAGGTAGGAACAATCGGCCAATATAAAGTTTGGATGATCATGGCTTTGGCAGGTAACAGGTGGCAAAGGTGTATAAAATTGCAGAAAATTTTCGTCATTTCATAAAGCTTAATTTTTTTATATGTTCTTCTTCGCAGTACTAGAAATCACTTTATCCCTTGCCAGACACTTTTCCATCGTGGCAAACCCCCGCCAGACAATCTCAAAGTCAACGTAAGTCATGGAAAACTGTTGTGTTCGTAAACTCCCGCGACGAAGTACGTCAAACTGTCACAAAGTGCCAAGCACATTTTATACTGCTACTTCTGAACTTTCTTACGATGCTGCAGCGCGCTCGTAATAGAATTGCGTTTTCCATGACTTTGAGATTGTCTGGCGGGGGTTGCCACGATGGAAAAGTGTCTGGCAAGGGATAAAGTGATTTCTAGTACTGCGACGAAGAACATATAAAAAAATTAAGCTTTATGAAATGACGAAAATTTTCTGCAATTTTATACACCTTTGCCTCATGTTACCTGCCAAAGCCACGATCATCCAAACTTTATAGTGGCCAATTGTTCCTACCCCTGTTGGGGGGTATGCGCAGAGAAAGTTTCAGCTTTTATACTATGACGAAGGTCTGGCGGTCGCTGGCTCTTAGACTATTAACTATAATAAACGTGTCTAATAATAATGGGGGGACGGGAGGGTGCGAAATTTAGAAGGGTACTTAATATTTTTTAAAATTAATTTGTTGATGTGTTAATTTTGTATTTTTTCCTTTGGGAGGTTCACGTGCTCATGTGCTCAAATAGAGGAGCTGCTACTGGTATGAAGGTATCTTCAAACACAGTCAAGATCTATCAATATTTTGCTGGCTTTCAAACACAATACGCATCATTAAAATCAGCTCATCCGTTTGGCAGGAACAACACCACAGACAGAGGCTGCAAATTTCTTTCCTCGTGGTTTTAATCTTGTAATAAGGGGACATTCTGGTTTAGAAATTCGAAAAAATCGATTTTTTTTGGCATATTTTCATAGTGTAACTCTTTAAGAATATGTCCCTAAGAGGATTTTTCGAAATTTAAATTATTTTTGGAGTTACAGCTCATTTTGTGCATAATAATCCTTCTTTAACTGAAGCAGTTCAAAAAGTAATAAAACCAATATACGAAGATTTGTCTTCAGAAAGCTTGCTGGAAAGGTGCTTGGGCTCAGAAACTCAGAATAATAACGAGTCTCTAAATTCGCTCATCTGGACTTTCGCACCCAAGCATATTCATGCTGATACCCATACAATTGAAATTG
>JAWZYV010019111.1:0-59497 GCA_038373885.1 Cheiracanthium punctorium | reverse complement strand
CCTTTATGAATTAATAGTTTACTAGAAAGTGGGGAACAAGGTTGTGATTACGCATTGAACAGCGTAGCAAGAGCACAGTATAAGCGATTGACCATAGATAAAAACAATAGACAAAATAATTGAAATAATGATTAAGCAGCTTCATTAATTAATAGTTATACAAAAAAAATTACATGTAGGGAGGTGTGGTGATTACATAAATAAGAACGTAGCAAGAGCATAGCAATACGGTATGTTATTATCATAAAAAAAACAATACAAAAAATTATTGAAATAATAAATTATATTTAGTTACATCAATTAACAGTTAACTAGAAATCGGGATGATTACGTAATTGACAATTTAGCAAGACTATATTAATAAAGGATTGATCATAAATAAAAATAATAAATTTGGTTATTAATACACCAGAAAAACACGTGGCGGGCGGGAGGGGGAGTAATAAAATTATACTAATGACATAAAAAATTAATTATGAGGTTAAATGAATTAAATATTTTAATAAATAATAGTGTATAATGATTAAATTGGAAATGTATGAAATCTTTCGTTAAACGTAAGACTCCAGTAAAAGGTATAACCTGTACCAAAATATATGATTAACGAATTTACCAAATGTTCGCCTCTCTTAACACTAGAACCGCGGGATGGGTCATTTTCACCCAAACCAGATTTGATTCCGTTTTTTTCAAAAAGTTACGAACTTATTGCAATTATTACTACTGAAACGAACTTATTACTACTGAAATTTTTAAAGAATCGTGACTTTTCGTAACTTTATGTTATTAATTATCTGTAAAAAATTTAAGCTCAAAACTTTTATCTGTTTTTAATAAGTATACCTGATATCGCGGAATGGGTCATTTTGACCCAAAACTTCCCACGAGTCTGGAATCCGAAGTTCAAATTAAATAAATTTCATTATCATTGCAACGTGGATTTTACAAGTTGGGTCAATTTGACCCATACCACGGTTTTAGGTATACCTATCTCAAGCAACGGTGTTCTAATAAGAATTATAGCAACAATATTTTTGAACTTTTAATGTAATATTAAATTTAATACGAATGTTAAGATTGAACTAATATCATTACCGTTGAAATATAACATTATCGTTGCGTTGCAACGTGAATTCTGCAAGTTGGGTCAATTTGACCCAGCCTGCGGTTTTAAGTATATCTGAAACGCCTCGGTTCTACTGTTCATAAAATGCGCAAAAGGTATTCTAGCAAGCTACCCTGGGACCTGGGATCCCGCTGTCTCCACTTGTAACTTCTCCGGCCAAAGCGCCAGTCTCGTAATTTACGGAGCACTCATCATGAATCCGATAAGACTCATTTGTTGCTTGTCTGTTATTTCATACTCCGATACCCAGGAGGGTACCGGGTAACCAGATTATTAATATCTTGTTCGGGAGAATCCTGTCGAATAGCAAGAAAATTTTTCATTTTTTAATATAGTTAACTTCTTCTTTCAAATTCTGGTGGTACATGATATACATTGGGATTAGGTAGTTGTAGGAAGAAATTCATAGACAGGCAGGAAAATAAGAATACTACACCTAGGAGAGGTCCCTACAAGTCTAGATTTTCGGATTATACATTTTTTCTTTATCCATATTAACGTGTGTACTTTACAAATCAGATTATTTGAGTCTTTCTTTTTACATTATTTGTCACTCCGAAAAGTTAAGAGGAATATCGCATCTTCTTTCTTACTTTACTTTTACACTCTCGATTTCAGCTAGCATATTTTTCTATTTCTAAGCCTATACGCGTCCCATTTGCTGTATCAGATGCAAGAAACATTGACTCCACGCACTTGAAATCGGTTTTCTATAAAGATACAAACACTAGAATAGGGGTTCGCAAACCACCAGGAGCGCACCAATGAGGTAAATTATTTTGTCTTTAAAATTCATGGTGATTTCACGTCTTTATCATATTTGCAAAGATCTGAACGTAAATTGCATGCGAACTAAGTTTATACTGTAAAAAATGTAACATATTTTATAAATTCAAATGAATCTATCAGAAATGAGAGAAATAATATTTTTGTGCCCCATCCAGGACTTTTTTTCTTTTCCGCCAAGGACTATAACTATATTTAAAATGTAATATTGACTTTCACAAAATTAAAAACTGTTTTAAACGGAATATCATTGAACGTTATTTTAAGAATATTTTTCTTTCATAATGTCAGGGACGTAACCAGGAACGTGGAACTCGGGATACAAATTCCTCCCCGAAAGTTTTGATAGGCTTTATCACGTTTATTTATTTATTATTTAGTTCATATCTCTAAACCCTCCTCTCAACATTTTCCTGGTTACAGTCCAGTATAATGCAAATGTTAAATTTAATCTTGAGAGGAATTTTAATTGTTTTAATTCTTGGGGGGCGTATCCAAAAGGAGGGTTCATCAGGAATGTTGTCTCCCACAACCAAAATTAAAAAAAAAATAATCGCCTATTGAATTAAAAATAGGGAAGTTAAATTTAATCCACATGTTTTAGTGGTACGGTTGTTTTTAACATTCAACTACAACCATTGGCGGATCCAGGGGGGGGGGGGGAGGACATAGGGGCACGTGACTCCCCATGCGAACTAAGTTTATACTGTAAAAAATGTAACATATTTTATAAATTCAAATGAATCTATCAGAAATGTGAGAAATAATATTTTTGTGCCCCATCCAGGACTTTTTTTCTTTTCCGCCAAGGACTATAACTATATTTAAAATGTAATATTGACTTTCACAAAATTAAAAACTGTTTTAAACGGAATATCATTGAACGTTATTTTAAGAATATTTTTCTTTCATAATGTCAGGGACGTAACCAGGAACGTGGAACTCGGGATACAAATTCCTCCCCGAAAGTTTTGATAGGCTTTATCACGTTTATTTATTTATTATTTAGTTCATATCTCTAAACCCTCCTCTCAACATTTTCCTGGTTACAGTCCAGTATAATGCAAATGTTAAATTTAATCTTGCAAGGAATTTTAATTGTTTTAATTCTTGGGGGGCGTATCCAAAAGGAGGGTTCATCAGGAATGTTGCCTCCCACAACCAAAATTTAAAAAAAATAATCGCCTATTGAATTAAAAATAGGGAAGTTAAATTTAATCCACATATTGAACCCTTTTGGAAGAAATACAATAAATAATTTTCAGAACAGTCCCACTTTTACGAAAAAGCTGCAATCATTTGGAGTCTGATTAAATTTAGAACGTGCGAGTCCGGCAGAGTTTTCCAGACTTAAAAAAAAAGAAAATTATTATTATATCAACATTTTACAAAGCGCCCAACTATATTTGCATGGCAAATCGAATTGACCACTTTACATTTTTTTTTTAAAGAAAATGTGCTTTTTCAACAGATTTTTAAATGAATTCAAAAACGCTAGACATAAAAGAAATTAAAATTTATCTTTAAAAGTTGTACTATGGCGCGATTACTAACAGTGAACATTTAACAGTTACGAAAAACTCGGGAAAAATGGAGGGGAAAAAAAAAAAAACGATTTTTACAGTTTTTGCAAAAACCTATAATATTTCCATTGAGTTTTCAAACGCAATTTTTGTGTTTTAATTTTTTTTCTGAATTTTGTAAAAGCTATATAAATCGTCGGTTAATATTAGTGTCGCTAGTGAATTGGGTGAAGAAGCATTAATATTTTCCAGTGTTTACAATCAACACCTGTTACAATCGTCTGTTAACTTTTAAATGCGTTCAAAGTTCTGTGACGCCAATCGTTTTCAAAAGAACACACATAACCAAAATAATTCTCATTTGTGGTTTAGGAAGGGAATACATCCCAATATTCCGTCCTTTAACCACACCCATTTCTGTAAAATGTATGAAAGGTTAGAAGCAATAAGATATTTCTGTGAACATTCATTAACTAAATGGTTGTAATTGAAATTTGTAATTTAAAAATCCTTTTTTGTTTGATTTTAGGTGTACATGCTTTTAAGGCAGTTTAGGCGTACACAAGGATGTTCTTGGTACTTTTGATAGTTTAAAAAAAAATACATTTTATAAACTTTTTATCCTAAAATATAATTTTTACGCGTAAACATTTATCTTTTTATAATTTTTAAACTATAAATTTCGAGCTGTTCTTGGTCATAATGCAGGAATTATTTAAATGTACTAAGAATTAATAATGAGAAATAATAGCGAAAGTAGATGTTTAAAAAGATAAAAAAATTTAATTTTAAAAAATCATTTTAAGATAAATATTTTCAGACTTGCCTAGTAAAAACTTACGCAAGCGTTGTGTAAATATCTATGTTATAGCCATAATTCACCATTAAATATCAATTCCACAAAGTACATTAAACATGTACTACTGAGAGAAAATGTTCACACTTTACTTTCCGAACATATACATGAAGCTTTTTGAAGCGAAACGCGATATCATTGTCTTCTAAACCATCTATTTAAATATTAAAAAGACAATAACTCATTCCGAACGGTTGATAATGAGAAACAGTAATTATTAAATGCATGCTCAATGCATTTCAATAGGAGGTGGCGGATGTAAATACCGCCAGCAGACAAATTTAACCACGAACTTAGAAGCCATGCGTATGTAAATTCCTAGTGCATAGAGGAGTTGCCATCTTTTTCCAAATGGCCAGAGACCAACTCCATGTGTATGAAAGCCGTGCTCACGCGCAGTACGATAGGGAGGGAAAAAAGCACTCGGAACTGAATTCCTAGTGCAGAGGGAAGTTGCTATTTTTTTTTTCCAAATGGCCAGAGGCCATTTCCATGCTTATGAAAGCCGCGCTCAACGCAGTACTGTATGGTGGAAAAAAGCATTCAGAACGGAATTCCTAATGCAGAGGAGTTAAAATCTATTTCCATAGAGACCAACTCCCAGGGTATGCATGTTCGCGGCTGGAACAAAACAAATGTCGTTTTGTAGATAGAGAAACTGCTAAATTTTAGACCTTGGCCCGAAAAAGTTACAAGCGGAGAGAGGAATTTCATCGGTGCTCGGGTTAACAGCCAATAGCAAAAATCTCGCCAACGATTGTGCCGAGAATCGAAGCTGGTGATTAGCTTTATGAATTAATAATTCACTAGAAAGTGGGGAACGGCGGGGTTATAACGCATTGAACAACGTAGCAAGAGCACAGTAATAAGCGATTGATCATAAATAAAAACAATAGTCAAAATAACTGAAATAATGATTAATCAGCTTCATTAATTAATAGTTATACTAGAAAAACTTACATGGGGAGTGATTATGTAATTAACAACGTAGCAAGAGCATACTAATATGTGAATGATCATAAATAAAAACAATATACAAAATAATTGTATTCGTACATAATTAATTAATAAATATACTAGAAAAACTTAGATGTGGGGAGGGGTGTTGATTATATAATTAAGAACGTAGCAAGATCATAGTAATAAGTTATTATCATAAATAAAACAATACACAAAATAATTGAAATAATAAATTATATTTAGCTACATCAATTAAGAGTTAACTGGAAAACGGTGGAGATGGGATAATTATGTAATTAATAATGTAGCAAGAGCATATTAATAAGGGATTGATCACAAACAAAAATAATAAATAAGTTACTTAATACACCAGAAAAACGTGTGAGAGGGGAAGTAATAAAATTATACTAGTGACGTAAAAAATTAATTATGAGTTTAAGTGAATTAAATATTTTAATAAGTAATAGTGTATGACGATTAAATTAGAAATTTATTAAATCTTTCGTTAAACGTAAGACTCCACTACAAGGTATAACCTGTACCAAAATATATGATTAACGAATTTACCAAATGTAAGGTTTTCTTCATTCTAGCAAGCTACCCTGGGACCTATGAAATCCCTCTCTACACTCGTAACTTTTCCGGGCCAAGCGCTAGTCTGATAAATTACCAACAAAGCTTCATTAATCGTGTACCACAACTTGTTTCTTTTTGTTATTTTACCATCCAGTATCCATGAAGGTACCGGGTATCTAGATGGCGTTGTTGTTTTCTACAGCGTTCAGTAGCTCCAAGTTCTTCATATTATTATATAAATAAATTCTGCTTGAGTAATCTGGTGGTGCATTAGGTATATTAAGATTAGGAAGTTTTGCAAAGGAACTCATACGCAGGCAGGGAAGCTGTAGCTAGGAGAGCTCCCTACAAATCTAGATTTTCGTATTATGCTATTTCCTTTATCCATATTAACTTAATGTACTTTAAACACCAGATTATTTCAGTCTTTCTTTTTACATGATTCGTGAAACTGAAAACCTAGGAGGAATATCGTATCTTATTGCCAAGTTTTTTACTTTTCTTTACTTCTACACTCTCGACTTCAGCTAGCATATTTTTCTATCTTTAAACCTATAGACATCCCATTTGCTGTATCAAATGCAAGGAACGTTGTCTCCACGCACTTTAAATCTCTTTTTTATAAACATCAAGATACAAAAACTAGAATAGGGGTTCGCAAACCACCAGTTGCGGACCAATGAGATAAATTATTTTGTGCTTAAATGCGTGATGATTTCACGTCTTTATCATGTTTGCAAAGATCTGAACTTAAATTCAAACATGTTTCAGTGATATGGTTGTTTTTAACACTCAACTGCAACTATTGGCGGATCTGGAGGGGGGGGGGGCATAGGGGCACGTGACTCCCCAGACGAACTAAGTTTATACGGTAAAAATGTAACCTATTCTATAAATTCAAATGAATCTATAAGAAATGTGAGAAAAAATATTTTTGTGCCCCCTCCAGAATTTTTTTCTTGATCCCCCATGGACTATATTTAAAATGTAATATTGACTTTCCAAAAATTAAAAACTGTTTTAAACGAAATATCATTGAACTTTACGAATATGTTCTAAAAACATTCATAATGTCAGGGGCGTAACCAGGTGCGTGGAACTCCGGATATAAATTTCTCCCCGAAAGTTTTGATAGGCTTTATCACGTTTATTTATTTATTATTTAGTTCATATCTCTCAACCCTCCCCTCAGAATTTTTCCAGGTTTCGCTCCCGTATACTATTAATGTTAAATTTAATATTGCAAGAAATTTAAATTGTTTTAATTCTTGGGGGCGTAGCCAAAAGGAGGGTTCATCAGGAATGTTGCCTCCTACAACCAAAATTTAAAAATTTTGAATCACTTATTGAATTATAAATAAGAGGGAAAATATAATCCACATATTAAATTCTTTTGAAAGAAATACAATAATAATAATTTTCAGAACTGTCTCACTTTTACAAAAAAGCAACAAACTTTTGGAGTCTGATTCAATTTAAAATGTGCGAGTCCGGCAGAGTTTGCCAGATTTTCTTTTTATATTAACATTTTATTAAACGACTAACAATTTTTCCATAGCACATCGAATTTCTTAACTTGCATAAATAAAGCCAATTCTCCACTCCAAAATATGCCTTATTCAACAGATTTTTAATGAATCTAAAAGCGCTAGAGACACAAAAGAATTTAAAATGTCTATTTACAAGTAGTACTATGGCGATTACAAACAGTGAACATTTAACAGTTACAAAACACTCGGCAAGAAATGCTAAGACAGATTTTTGCAGTGTTTCCAAGACCGATAATACTTCCGTAAATTTTCCAACGCAATTTTTGTGTTTAGAAATTTTTTGTGATGGTTGCATAAGATATATAACTCGTTTGTTAATATTAGCATCGTCAGTGAATTGGGTAAAGAAACATTAATTTTTTCGAGTTTTTACAGTCGTTGGTTTCCTTTTAAATGCGTTCAAAAGCTCTCTGACGCTAATCGCTTTTCAAAAGAACACACGCAACCAAAATTATTCTCATTTGTGGTTTAGGTAGGGAATACATCCCAATTTCCCTCTAACCACACCCATTTCTGTAAATTGTATGAAAGGTTAGAACCAGTAAGCCATTTCTGTGAACATTCGCTAACTGAATGGTTGTAATTGAAATTTGTAATTTAAAAATCCTTTTTTGTTTGATTTCAGATGTATATGCTTTCCAGGCAGTTTAGGCCTACACAAGGATGGACAACTTTCGATTACCGTAGTTTCAAATGTGTTTTTGGGAATAAAGTACTATTGCTAACAGTTTAGGTGAGGATGTTCTTGGTACTTTTCATAACTTTTTAAAAAATACATTTTATAAGCATTTTTATACTAAAATATAATTTTTATACGTAAAAAAATATATATTTTAATAATTTTTAAACTATCTCTTCTTAGTCATAATGAAGGAAATATTTAAATGTACTAAGAATTAATGATGAGGAATTATAGGGAAAATAGATGTTTGAAAAGATGAAAAGAATTCATTTAAACAATCATGTTTAAGATAAAAATTTCCAGACTTGCCTAGTATAACTTAAGCAAGCGTTGTGTCTATGTAATATCCAAAATTCACCATTAAATATCAATTCCACAAAGTACATTAAACATGTATTACTGAGAGAAAATGGTCATATTTTACTTTCTGAACATATACATAAAGGACTATAGTCGCGAATTCTTGAAAGTGGCCTTACAGGATTCAGATATGCATGGTTTTACAAAGGCCTATACAGAGGAGGCCGCGCTAGGATAAGAATAATCCCTCCTACTGTAACTTCAAATCTGTTTTATTTTTTGTAGCAATGTGTGCTAGATTCTATTTTTACAGTTTAAAAAAAAAAAAAAAAAACAGTATTTCTACATAAATATGTAAAAGGCCAAAAACAGTTTTTCGATCATCATTTTATCGATGCGCAAATGTAATATTATTCTTTTGTATGACTTATGAACCCTGTTGTGTATATTTACTTCTCAGCCTGCGCAGAGTGGTTCAATGGGAGTGTTTATGCCAATGGTTCCCAAGCTTTTAATATTTTGCCCCTCCCCTTTCTGAACAAGGGATGTTTTATGATGGCGCTCCCCTCCCCTCGCATTCCTTACCATACATACATATAGTTTTCTGTTCTTAAACAAAGAGAAATTACTCGCCTTTTTCTGGGGGGGGGGAATATCGATAAAGTCTGAATCAACATTTTAGTTAAAATATATATGGTTTCGAGTTACAATTAGAATAAATGAGGAAATATTTTTAAAACAAGCACTATCACATTCTCTTTGCCTGTTTCTCTCGTTCCCCAGCCCCCCCCCCCCCCAACTGCAAACGCGTCTCTGTGTGCAAAATTAAGGGAAAGTTTCCAACCTGTAATTGTGTCTTTTCGGGATTCAGCACCATTCCATGAATCTAATAAAATTATTAAACTCGTAAAAAAGATTTAAAAAAAAACAAAAACATTTTGACTGGACTGGAAAATCGTCAGACTTCAGCAACATCGAAATGTATGGGCGGTTCTAAAATATGAAATTAGCTAAAGTAAAATGATTGCTATCAAAACTGTGCAAATGGAATATTTTATTAAGTCTTTGCTTTATACACCTGCACTTCAAGAAAACGCCAACAAATGCATTGTCATTGTACCACTGCGCATACAAAATTTGATTTGTCAAAAGGAACAATTTACTATATATTCAAATTAAAATTTGAATTGTGTTTCGATTATTGAATTAGTACTGTCCTAAACCACTAAATCCTACTATATAGTTATTTTCATCCCTGACTCATTGATTCGCTGATTCACTGAATCACACTGTAACAGTTCCGCGATACCTGCTCCAAGATGAAACTTTTACTGCCATGACTCCAAGAAGATTAAAAAATTCAAAAAGATTTAGAAGCAAATAAGCGTAATAACATCTATACCCTTTGTATAATCCACTTGAAATTTTTTATAATCATGTATAAAAATATAGAAAACGATGTGTGCTACTTTAAAAAGCTGAAAATCCACCCGGTCCTTCATTTTCAAAGGATTTTTTGCTATTTTCAACTTTATTTTAATTTCCAAGAATCAAAAAAGGGAATCATTAAAAATGAGTTGTTTCAAGTGAAAATGACGTCCTATTTGTAGACACGGTCATAAGGCTTTGAAGAAAAAATTGCGATTTCAGTTCCTTTTGAACACTTTTTCCAGATGACATAGTTTAATTTTTTTTTTATTAAAATGATTGTCTGCATTCATGAAGCATTGATATAAGAGGGGCTGTGTACAGAAAACGAAATCGTTCGGAGGCGAAAATTTTCCGTCCGTTTCCAGGAGAGCATGAAATTCGATTTGGGTGTATAATAAAAACTGAATAGGAAGTAATTTATTTTAGGTGGACGAAGGTTAAATAGATTGAGAGTAGACGTATTTTCGTCCAATGCTTTTTCTAGCGCGCTTTGTAACTGTGTCCACACATTTGGCTTTGACTTCTGGTCGATAATGTAACAACTGAAACGTGACCCATTTTACGATGCCAGAGTTGGCCATCTTTCTCTCTTTTTGATATAACAGTTTCACTACTTGGAACAAAGTGACTTACGTATGACCGTACCTCAAGATATATAACTACAAACTGGAGATAAAGCTCTACGCTAAGGTGCTCCGAAAAACCTAGAACTTCAGTTCAGTTCCGCTGATGGCTTCTTTACGTCAGGTGGCTTTTTTACAAAACCATTTTTCTAGAATATTCAAATTAATTAGTATTTTAAATCTATTATTATTATTATAGTTATCGTGATTATGTGCTCCTTGTTAGGGTAAGCTTGACTAAATGAGTAACTTGCCTTTTCAAATACTCTACAAGAAAATTCAATATTACTTATTCTTTCGTAGCGTACTATATTGTGGATTTTATAATTTGGTTTCCTTTGTACAAGCTTTAAATCATTGTACTTATTTTTAAACAGCTAATTTAAAAATCGAAGATACTTTTTATATTTAAATTGTTTAAATATTATAATCTAAATTTTTAAAAACATATAGAAAATTCAAAACTTTGTTATCTATATTTTAATATAGATAACAAAGATAGCTCATAGATAATATAGATAGCTCATTTCATTCTACTTAATGTATAAAGAGTATCTCCCTGTTTGATGCTAGTGCTAAATTATGTACAGTTGAACCTCGATTATCCGAAGTAATTAGGACCGAACCTACTTCGGATAATCGAAATTTTCGGATAACCGAGAATTCATCAATAATCATCTAGTTTAATATGTAGTATCGTCACTGAACTGTTATTATGACTATTTTAACTCTTTAGTCATAAGAGAGTTACAACTCAAAATAAATTAAAATTATAAATGAAAATAAATTTATTTCTGAAACCAAAAATTACAATGGTTTAAATGGAAGCTTCATCTGGTGTAAATTGGCCATCCTTTGTCGTGCAGCTCTATCGCGAAGTTTTCTTAAAAGCATGAGTTCAGAGGAATCTTACAATCAGAGGGTGCAATAACATTCGATTGTTCTGGGACTCGGCAGTATGACCTTCCAAGATTTCGAAATGGGGCGTGTTTTTGTTTAGAACAGGGATGTTTGAAAATGGGACCTAGCGAACTGGGAAAATGGGACCAACTCCACGCGTATGGATGTTCGGAGGCTGGAACTAAACAAATGTCATTTTGTAGATAGAGAAACTCGTTAAATTCTAGACCTTGGCTCGAAAAAGTTACAAGCGGAGGGAGGAATTTCATTATCCTCGGGCTAACCTCCAACAGCAAAAATCTCGCCAATAATCGTGGCGGGAATCAAAGCTGGCGATAATATTTTCAGTGTTTATCTTCCAATAACAATATTATTAAATAATAAATAATTAATTAACGGGATGATTAAGTAATTAGCAATTTAGGAAGGATTGATCATAAATAAAAATAATAAATTAGGTTATTAATACACCAGAAAAACACGTGGGAGGTGGGGAAATAATTAAATAATACTAATGACATAAAAAATTCATTATGAGCTTAAGGGAATTAATTATTTTAATAAATAATAGTGTATGATGATTAAATTATATATTTATTAAATATTTCGTTAAACGTAAAAGGTATAACCTATACCAAAATATATAATTAACGAATTTGCCAAATGTTCGCCTGCCTTAATAAAAGGCGCCAAAGGTTTTCTTCATTCCAGCAAGTTACCCTGGGACCAATGAAATCGCTGTCTGCACTTGTAACTATCCTGGCCGAGGCGCTAGTCTCGTAAATTACGGACATGATTAATTGAAACATGATTAATTTGTTCCTCGTCTGTTATTTCACTATCCGATACCCAGGAGGGTACCGGGATCTAGATATTAAATATCTTGTTCGGGAGAATCCTGTAGAATAGTTTAAAACTGTTCATTTTTATATTACAGTTAATTTCTGCTTTTGAATTCTGGTGGTGCATTATATACATTGGGATTAGGATGTGTTGAAAAGAAACTTATACACAGGCAGGAAAATAAGAATACTGCGCCTAGTAGAACTCCCTAGAAATCTAGATTTTGGTATTATCCTTTTTTCTTTATCCATATAAACTTATTTATTTTAAAAACCAGATTATTTGAGTCTTTCTTTTTACATTATTTGTCATTCCGAAAAGTTAAGAGGAATATCATATCATCTTTTTACTTTTACACTCCCGATTTCAGCTAGCATATTTTTCTATCTCTAAGCCTATCACATCCCCATTTGGTGTATCAGATGCAAGGAACATTGACTCCACGCACTTTAAATTGGTTTTCTTTAAAGATCAAGATAAAAAAGTTTTGATAAGCTTTAGCACGTTTATTTATTTATTATTTAGTTCATATCTCTCAACCCTGCTCTCAACATTTTCCTGGTTACGTTCCAGTTTAATGCAAATGTTAAATTTAATCTTGCAAGGTTTTAATTCTTGGGGGCGTATCCAAAAGGAGGGTTCATCAGGAATGTTGCCTCCCACAACCAAGATTTAAAAAATTGTATCACCTATTGAATTAAAAATAGGGAAGCTAAATTTAATCTTCATATTAAATTCTTTTGGAAGAAATATAATAATAACAATTTTCAGAACAGTCCCACTTTTATGCAAAATCTGCAATAATTTACAGTCTGATTCCATTTAAAACGTGCGAGTCCGGCAGAGTTTGCCAGATTATTATTATTATATCAACATTTTAGAAAGCGCCTAACAATATTTGCATTGCAAATTGAATTGACCACTTTACTTTTTTTTGACCACTTTTTTTTTTTTTTTTTTTTTTTTTAAAGAAAACGTGCGTTTTCAACAAATTTTTAAATGAATTCCGAAACGCTAGAGACATAAAAGAAATTAAAATTTCTCTTTACAAGTTGTACTATGGCGATTACTAACAGTAAACATTTAACAGTTACGAAAAACTTGGGAAAAAATGCTAAAAAAATCAAACCGATATTTACTGTTTTTCCAAAAACCGATAATATTTCAGAGAATTTCCAAACTCAATTTTTTTGTTTCATTTTTTTTTCTGAATTTTGTAAAAGATATAAATCGTCGGTTAATATTGTCTCTAGTGAATTGGGTGAAGAAGCATTAATTTTTTCGAGTGTTTACAATCGTTGGTTTACTTTTAAATGCGTTCAAAAGTTCTGTGACGCCAATCGCTTTTCAAAAGAACACACGTAACCAAAACAATTCTCATTCCTGGTTTTGGGAAGGAATACATCCCAATATTCCATCCTCTAACCACACTCATTTCTGTAAAAGATATGAAAGGTTAGAAGCAATAAGATACTTCTTTGAACATTCGCTAACTAAATGGTTGTAATTGAAATTTGTAATTTAAAAATCTTTTTGTGTTTGATATTAGGTGTACATGCTTTTAAGGCAGGTTAGGCGTACACAAGGATGGACAACTCCCTGTTACCTTAATTTCAAATGTGTTTTGTTGGGGAATACACTACTATTCCTGACAGTTTAGGCGAGGATGTTCTTGGTACTTTTCTTAGTTTTTAAAAAAAATACATTTTATAAACTTTTTTTACTAAAATACAAAATTTTATACGTAAAAAATTATCTTTTATTAATTTTTAAATTATAAACTTCGAGCTGTTCTTAGTCACAATAAAGGAATTATTTAAATGTACTAAGAATTAATAATGAGATATAATAGCGAAAATAGATGTTTAAAAAGATGAAAAAAATTTAATTTTAAAAAATCATTTTAAGATAAATATTTTCAGATTTGCCTAGTAAAAACTTATGCAAGCGTTGTGTTAATATCTATGTAATAGCCATAATTCACCATTAAATATCAATTCCACAAAGTACATTGAACATGTACTACTGAGAGAAAATGTTCACACTTTACTTTCCGAACATATACATTACGGCCTATAGACGCAAATTCTTAAATATGCGCTAACGGGATTTTAGATATGCATGGTTTTACACAGCAATGGCCTATACGATAGGAGGGCGTTACGATAAGAGTAATCCCTCCTACCGTAACTTCAAACCTGTTTTTTAGAAAAAATGTGCAATAGATTATCTTTTTACCCTTAAAAAAAAAAAAAAAAAAAACACGATTGCTACATGAATATGTAAAAGACCAAAAACAGTTTTTCGATGATCATTTCATCGATTCGCAAGTGCAATACTATTTTTTGTAGGAATTATGAACCCTGTTGAAAATGTTTACTTCTCATCCTGCGCAGAGCGGTTCAATGCAATTGTTTATTCCATTGGTTCTCAAACTTTTAATATTGTGTCTCGCCCTCCTCAACAAGGGATGCTTTATGATGGCGCACCCCTCCCCTCACATTCCTGAGCATGCATACATCTAGTTTTCTGTTCTTAAACACTGAGCAATTGCTGGCCTTTTCTGAAAAGATAGAAAGAAAAAAAAAATGTTATCGTTAAAGTCTGAATCAACATTTTAGTGAAAATATATATGTCTTGGAGTTACAATTAGAATAAATGAGGAAATATTTTTAAAACAAGCACTATCACATTCTGTTTGCCTGTTTCTCTCGTTCCCCAGCCCCACCCCCCAACTGCAAAGGCGTCTCCTGTGTGCAGTCCTGTGTGTAAAATTAAGGAAAAGTTTCCAAACTCTAATTGTGTCTTATTCGGGATTCAGCACCATTCCATCAATCTAAAAATAGTATTAAATTCGTGAAAAAGATTTAAATAAAATAACCCGTTTTGACTTGCCTTGCAAATCGTCAGACTTCAGCCACATCAAAAATGTATGGGCGGTTCTAAAAAATGAAATTAGCTAATTTCAAGTAAAATAATTGCTATGAAAACGGTGCTAATTGAAAATATTAAGTCTTTGCTTATTACACCTGCACTTCAAGAAATCGCCAAAAAATGCATTGTGATTGTGCCTCTGCGCATACGAAATTTGATTGCTCAAAAGGAACGATTTACGAAATATTGAAATTATATTTTGAATTGTATTTCGGCTATTGAATTAGTACTGTCTTAAACGAATAAATTCTACTAAATAGTTATTCTGATCCCTGACTCACTACTTCGTTGATTCACTGATCACTCTCTAACAGTTCCGCGCAACCTGCTCCAAGATTAAAAAGTTCAAAAAGATTTAGAAGCAAATAAGCGTAATAACATCCATACCCTTTGTATAATCCACTTGAAATTTTTTATAATCATGTATAAAAATATAGAAAACGATGTGTGCTACTTCAAAAAGCTGAAAATCCTCCCGGTCCCTCATTTTTAATTTTTTTGCTATTTTCAGCTTCATTTTAATTTCCAAGAATCAACAAAGGGAATCATTTACGAGACAAAATGAGCTGTTTCAAGTGCAAATGACGTCCTATTTGAAGTCATGGTCATAAGGCTTTGAAGGAAAATTGCAATTTCAGTTCCTTTTGAACAGTTTTTCAAGACTATATAGTTTAATTTTTTTATTTTATTAAAATGATTGTCTGCACTGCATGAAGCATTGATATAAGAGGGGCTGTGTACAGAAAACGAAATCGTTCGGAGGCGAAAATTTTCCGTCCGTTTCCAGGAGAGCATGAAATTCGATTTGGGTGTATAATAAAAACTGAATAGGAAGCAATTTATTTCAGGTGGTCGAAGGTTAAACAGATTGAGAGTACGACGTATTTTCGTGCAATGTTTTTTCTAGCGCCCTTTGTAATTGTGTCCATACAACTGACTTTGACTTGCAGTAGATAATATAACAACTGAAACGATATTATGAGTTTAATAATAAGCTAAACTCTTAAAAACGCGTGAAAGGTGAAAATTTTCGTGCGAGTCTAATACTTTGGATACTCACTGTATTATCCGTTTGGCGCCTTCTCGCTTCACACCTTCATTTGAATTAAAATCAAATCCTCCGTATTTTAAACATTTTGATGCAAAAGCAGAAGATTAATCAAACTATATCCTGATAAAACATCCGTACTCATGCAAAAATTAATAATATAAACGCTTTAAAAAAAAGTAATAATAATCCTTTCCCCCTCCTGTAATATGTTAATTGTTTAGCTGAAATTAATTTTTAATTCAATAAATATTAATCATGTTAATTCCTTTTCACTTAATTGCTTCTCTCTTTCATTAGACATTCAATTTGTTGAATATGATTAATGGTCTGTGTTGTAGAGCATCGCTGCTGCATTTAAAAAAAAAAAAAAATCTCTTTTTTAATGCATCAGCGACATGTTTTTCCGTTGTCTGTGTTTACTTATAATCCATTTATCACATCTTCATTAAGTGCAACATAGTTTTATCTAGAGAAATGATGAAATAACAATGGTTAACGATGCAAAAATCAATTTCTGTTGACGATGTCGCTTATTAGTGCTTATTATTACGCTGATTTTATAAACCCTTTGATGCTCGGTGTTTGCGCCGTGAAACAACCTTTTTTCAGCTCTTTCACTGCTAGTCGCCATAAAAAAGTATGGTTAAATGGTCCCATCGCTGAAAAAGTGCAGCCTTCGCCGTGGCTCCATATAACTACCAATAACATGGCGGTCGATCGAATCGCCATCTGGTGGCACATAGCTGAAGTGCTGCCAGCTGTGTCAGAAAATTTCCTTAGCTCTGTGGCACCAGATGGTCTATTCGAACCGCCGCCATCTTGTTTGTAGTGAAATGGATGGATGGCAACGGCTGCACTTTTTCAGAGCTGGGCAGGCTGTACGATTGTCTTCCTATATAGGCGTGAAAATGTTTCCGCTTTAAAGGGTGAAGTCCTCAACTTTTAAACAATTATAACAGGCTTTCATTGTCTTTGGTTCAATTAGTAGAGCTTTTCTTTATTTTTAAGAATTTCGAAACTTTGATTTTGGCGCGATGCAATATAGGATATTCCTATTCATTCGAACGGTTAACAATATTGTTTTTTCCGAATTTTCGGAGTAGTAGATCATCATTTCCCGTGAATTTCAATCATCTGGCGTTAACCACTTCCTAATTTAATAAATATTAATCATATTAAGTGTCCTTTTCACTTAGTTGAATCTCTCTTTCATTAAACATTTAATTTATTGAGTATTAGTAATGGCTTACCGCTGAATAGAATACCGCTGCTAGTGTTAAAGGAAAAGCTATTTTCAGGTTGTTTGTTTTATGCAGAGTCGTTAAATTATATCATTTAACAACGCAAAAGTTAATTTTTGTTAATGATGTTTTATTTCCAAGGATTTTTATTAGTTTCACCTGTGGCCGAGTGGCGGCGCTGAACACGATAGACGGTATAAGTGTGAAAGTCCCGCGTTCTGGGCTACCGCGCGACTGTTGATCTAATGGTGTGGAGTTTTGGTCGATCTTCTCCAAATGTGACGGGAATACGCATTAGAGCCCCTTAAAAAATCCTCCGACCAAGGTACCCCCACCCCCCATATAGGATATTCCCTCGTGTAAGCTAGTGACAGCACAAAACTTCAAGAACAACACCATTAGCTTGGTCTGTGCTGGGCCGTCGCTAAGTAACGGGCCTGCTTATGAGTTTCCACCGCTAAAAACGAGTTAATCATTGAGGCCTGTTTTCGCCATTCGCAGTGTTCTATTTTATTATTCTAAGTATTCTAAATATTATATTATTTTATTATTTTAAAACAATTTTTTTATAGTTTTGTCGTACGAAAGAACTTTAGATGTAGGTAATCGTTTGGTGAATCTTGCGCCGTTTTCTTTCATAAAAATTTATCATCAAATTCGAACATTTTGCTCTGAATATAAAGGTAAGTGAACACGTTTATAATTTATTTAGAAATTCTAAAAATATGTATGTAAATCGTGTTTAGTGGATAATTATTCATGTGTTATTTATAAATAAATTATTTTAATCAGAAATCGTATTACTTGTGTAGTTTATTCTTGTAAATAAGCATGACGTTGTGATTCTAGTTAGACAATTTAATTTTGCGAGTTGAAAATGTTATTTATCAGTTATATATGCCTTGATTATGTGATTCAGACTTACATTTGGTACAGTACAGAAATACAGTAAATTATAAATTATTGATTTTTGCCCGTTTATATAGAAACTTCAAATGTAGCTAATATTTTGTACAAGCGTTCATTATGCTTGCTCAATTCCAAAGTTCGATTGAGAAAGCGACAAAAGAATAACATATAATACATGAAATGTCTTTATTAAAGAATAATTAATTCGCGGATCGCGCTATAGAGCGTATTTTATCAATTTTCTCCAATATACAGGATATCCCGAAAACACTGAAATGCGTTTTAATACATCATTTGTTAAAGATTAATGTTAAATTGTTTAAAATTACGTAGGAAATACGACTACGTTAATGAAATATTCATTATAAAATGTCGTTCTCATTTCTGTATTTAGTTATTTTAAAGTAAATTAAATATCCACTTGTGAAACTAAAATAAGCAATCGTGAATCATGAGAGTAAGCGCTACTTTGATTTTCCTTCAAATTATATGCATCTGTTTTCTTAATGCCAATATGTATCATAACAAACAAATTAATAATGAGTTCGTACTTGAATTAGTAACACAATTACTACTTAAAACTACATTAAATAACGTTTGAAAGCCCAGGGAAGCTTAAGAAATGCCTGAGGTATACGTGAAGACTCGAGCATTCGAGCCTCTTTGGATGACTTATCAAAATACACGCGCAGGCCCATTATTAATTGGGAAGGCCCCGGTTTGTGTATGTCTTACCAGTTCAAAATTTGTAGACGAATTCTAGCCCGCTTCATATCGCCCGCTCGAACTGCAACGTTGCATGCTCGTGTAACTTCGTAACATGCACCGAAAAAATGTAAAACTCGTTTCTATAAACTTAACTGAAAAAACTTTTACATAAGTTTCTCACTAACTTGATAATTATTAATTACAACGGTTGTTTGCTTGCTTAATATCGCACGTTCTTAATATATGATACGGTGATTTTTTTAAATTTTTATTGTGAAATATTAAATTCACAGTTCTAGAAACAGTAAACTAACTGAATGTTTGCAGTGTAAAGAGTCAAAAAAGAAATAAGTTTTAATAATTTTAGTTCACATATTAATTATTAAAACTAATGTGAGAATTTCTTACTCTTTTCTCTAAATTTAGATCGTTGATTTTTCATCATCGTTAACCTAATATAATAAAATTAAATAATTAAACAAATTTAGTTTAAAGTGATTTCATTGTAATTGTGAAATTGGCTTGGAAAAAAATGCATTCTTTACACAGTGGTGCATTCTCAGGTGATCGACTAAAATAATATTAAACATCTTATGACTAAATATTCAAAAATGAATTTAAAAAATGTAGAAAATATGTGTATCATGAATGTTAATGAGTTTATTTGCAAATTTTATTAACTATATAAATGAATTAATCTAATTTCATTTCCATTTAATTGTGCTGTTATCTCTCATTAGAAAATAAATTTCCAAAAAATGATTAACGACTTGTCTTTCATGTCTCCCAACTGTAAAACAATGCTGCAGTATTTTTTTTTGGAGTTCTTTTTTCCCCCACCTTGTTTTGTGAAGTCATTAACAATTTATAAAAACTTCATTACGTGCAAATTGTTTATGCGTGTAGAGAAATATTGATGCATATATGATTTAACGATGCAAGATTAATTTTTGTTAACGAATTTATCGGTTTCGCTTATCATGGCACTAATTTTGTTTCGCCATTAACTTCTAAACGATCGTAACCACTTTTCATAAATTGTATCACACACTTGCTTAACATATGATACGGTAATTTTTTAATTTTTATTTTGAAATATTAAGAACGAAATATTTTTGTCCAAATACTTTAAAATATGATAGAGTAGGCATGACTCCAAAAAATAACTCATATTTTTTTTTTACGTTTCCGTGATGGCTTCTTTACATCAGTTGGCTTTTTTACAAAGCCATTTTTCTAGAATATTCAAGTTAATTAGCATTTTTAAAATCTATTATTATTATTTTAATTATCGCGATAATGTGCTCCTAGTTACGGTAAACTTGACTAACTCGTCTTTTCAAATACTCTTCAAGTAAATTCAATATTACTTATTCTTTCGTAGCGTACTGTATTGTGGATTTTATTAATTTGATTTCATTTGTAGAAGCTTTAGATTATTGTACTCATTTTTAAACAGTTAACTTAAAAATACTTTGTATATTTAATCTGCTTAAAATACTGTAATCTAAATTTTTAAAAAAACATAGAAAATTCAACACTTTTTCTATAAGTTTTAATTAGCTCATTTCATTCTACTTATTTTCATCTACAACTTAATTTAAATGTGTAAACAGTAAGTCCCTATTTCATGCTATTGTTATTGTGTACATTCAAAGGGGAAAAGCAGTGTGTTAATTCCCACCTTTTTTAAAAGTTGTTAATACAGCAGTTCTGTACTTATACGTAGTACAAGAAATTTCTAATTAACATATACTTTCATTAAAAGTTTTTAGTGATAAAGATCTATGCTCAAGCAACTGATTCCTACTTCCTATATTTGAAAGCAAGAATTTCATAGATAACTTTTCTTTTTTACTTTTCCCTTTTAATGAAATATATGTGAAATAAGTGAGATTAGGTTTCGTCCCTCCTTGGAGGCCGAATTTTCGAAAAATGTTCTGAAAATGATTGTGAAGTATACTTGTCTGCCTTGTTGACTACGGTAAGATAAAAAAATATCTCTCATTATTTATTTTTAAAAATAACACTTTTGAAATTTGTATAAAATATAGAATAAAAAGAAATTCTCCGTAAAAAAAAAGTTCCAATTAATAAAATGTGCTTCATACACTAGTGACGTGATGACCAACATTTCAACCTTTCATCATAAAACATCTCTGAGATATCTGTAAAGAAAGATGATCGGGAGCTTGTACATGAATTTAATTGTAAACATATATTGAAAGCGCAAAAAATACATATATTCTTTCGTAATTTCTGACCAGCCCCTGAAATGCATTATCCAACTTGATTTTCTCTTAGACAGGTATTGAAAAGTTGTTTAACCCTTTAACGCGCAGTGATCCCGATCTGGGAACACCATACTCTGACGTTTTGACTGTTGCCAGTCAAGAAGAATAGATTTGATTTTTATAAAAATAATTGCGGGTGACATAGCTTCACGAGCTTCCTTTACTTTTTAGCACGTCATTTCCCGTAAAAAAATGGTCACGATTCTTTTTAACAGCACTGACATCTGCTGAAAAATGTAACAGCTGGCTGTGCGCGGGCACAGCCAGCTGTCGTCAAAAAAAAGGTCTCTAGATCTGTGGGACGCAATGAACGTTTCGATCGTCCGCCATCTTGCAGGTAGTTAAGTCGAGCGATGGCAACGGCTGCCCTTTTTTCAGCATTGGGAAAGGGTTGCGCCTCAAAGGGTTAAGTTAGCCTATATTTATCTTCATACCTCCAACACTTCATACCAGGCAAATCATGCAGTTCGCATGGATTATGAAACACTTTCCAACTTTATCGGAAACATTTATTTCACACCATATTTGCGATTTATCGCAAATGTCGCCAATATTGGCTATTATTGGCACAACTTTTGAGCAGGGACTCGAACCTGAACTGAACACCCCGAAAAAAAAACGTTATTTTGGTAGGAACGAAAACTGGTACAGACCCCGATAAAAATATCCGTTTATTTCGGTTCGGTATATCTTCAATCATTTTGTTACTGTAATCAACATATCAATATTCTCTAATTTAATCCTTTGAGGCGCAACCCTTTCCCAATGCTGAAAAAAGGGCAGCCGCTGCCATCGCTCGACCTAACAACCAGCAAGATGTCGGACGATCGAAATGTTCATCGCGTGCCACAGATCTAGAGAACCCTTTCCTGAGGACAGCTGGCCGTGCCGGCACAGCCAGCTGTCGTCAATAAGTAGAATAGTTCCTGAATAACAATAAGTAGATTAGTTTCTGAACAAGCAATAAGTAGAATAGTTTCTGAAATTCAGAACTGAAATAAAACAAAATGGAAAACATCATAAAAAAGACAGCGAGCCAAAATAGAGCTTCAAAAAGTATCCATCTCAATCGTCTTGTTTGCAGTCGCTCTGCTTTAGCAAAACGGACGATACATTGCTTTGTCGATTTTCTCTTTTGATATTCACTAGTACTTTTCTGTTTCAGTATCGCGTGAAACTACTTGTAGAAGGCAGATTTAATTCAGTTGATGATAGAAATATATTATTTGTACAAATAAGAATATACATAAAATAAAATTATTCATTCGGAACAGAACCCAAAACCGTTATTTTTGGCGGAACAAAAGCCGGAACTGAATCGATATATTTTCTTTTAGATGAACCGGAACGAAAAAAAAAACATTACGGTTCGAAGTCCTGCTTTTGAGGGAGGCACACGATTATCATCGGATCACTAGCTAATTATCTAGTAGGATGGTGTTGTGCTCTAAATGGACGCCCCTCTCTGAACTGCCATTTACCGTAATATATTGGAATCATTTTGAGTGCTTTTGTAGAAAAATTATTAATGATACAGACGCTAATTTGACAGAGAGCTCTATCTTTCAATCCTTAATAACATTTATCAATTTTGTTTCATTTCAAATAGCCGATTACCTCTAAAATACGCTTTAAGCCTTTAACGTGTGGTGTCCTCGCCGTGAGGACACCAAACTCTGACGTTTTGACTGTTGCCAGTCACGAAGAATAGATTTGATTTCTATAAAATTAGCTGCGGGTGACAGAGCTCCACGAGAATCCTTTACGTTTCAGCACGTCATTTCCCGGCAAAAAATGGTCACGATTATTTTTAACAGCACAGACATCGGCTGAAAAATGGAAGAATGCGAGAACAGCCGGACAGATTGCCCAATGCTGAAAAAAGGGCAGCCGTTGCCATCGCTCGACTTAACTATCAGCAAGATGGCGGACGATCGAAACGTTCATCGCGTGCCACAGATCTAGAGCCCCTTTTTTGCGGCAGCTGGCTGTGCGCACAGCCGTCTGGTGCCGTCAAAAAAAGGGTCTAGATCTGTGGCACGCGATGAACGTTTCGATCGTCCGTCCTCTTGCTGATAGTTAAGTCGAGCGATGGCAACGGCTGCCCTTTTTTCAGCATTGGGAAAGGGTTGCGCCTCAAAGGGTTAAAGAATGATTGCCCATGGAGCGTAATGTATTGCAAATCACTTAAGTCCTCTTGTAGAAGAACTATAAAATCTACATACACTATTTTCAAGACCGTGCATGGTCATGTACATAAGAATAACATACATAAATTTCGTAGTAATCGATTTATATTTGTGGGAGCTAGGCCACGGACTGACATACGGACGGATGGACGGACAGATGGATAGACAAACAAACCGAAATCGTAAACACTTTTCAATCTTCTTGGAAACTTAGGGCCAAGGCCCCCAGACTCGCTACGCTCGCTTTTCGTATGAGGCATTCAGCTCCTGATAAGGCTTATTCGTAAAAAAGACATAATTTCAACAGACAAAACCCGGAGATTGGATCAGATTGAATGTTACTGAGCTACACATTGCTTGGTTCTTGCATGTTCATTGGTACATAAAAATTTAAACTTCACACTACAGTAGACCCCCCTCCCCGTCCCCCTCATAACACGGAATATATTTTGTTATGGAAATCCGTGTTGTACGGGTCCTGAGCTATACTCCACCATCAGTGCGGACTCCGCTTATAATCACTAGAAATGTTATTTGCACTCCTCACGAACACAATGATATTCAATGTTGCCATTCAAAATTTATATTAAATAGGAGCTAAAGCGTAATAAAATCAGAACATCTGTTTCAGCTGTATTTTTAATAATGTAAAACCTATTGGACACCTTGCGAATTTGCCACCCATGGCGAGTTTTCATTATTTGGCGACTTGCGTACATGTAAAGTTAATAAAAGCTACGGAACGGATAGGATAGCTTGCCACCCATGGCGACTTTTCATTATTGGGCGATTTACACATGCTCACAACCTATAATTACTGTTCATTTAAGGTTACCGGAAAACCGTTATCCATATTTTCATTTACATAATCGTTTGCAGATTGGCGTGCTTAGCACCACGAATTATACCATCTCGTCGTGCTAGCAAATATCCAAAGTGTACTATAACTGCTATAATGGCATAGTTAACGCAGCCCAATATTTCTACTGGTAGTCAATACTCCAGCTGGACCGAACCGGCTTTAAAATAATCTGCATTTTAATTATTTTTCATTTTCAAGATATTAGTTATTCTGTTTTGGAAAAACGAATAATCGCTCATTCTAAACTCCTGTTGTCTAAGCGAACTTACTATTTGAAAATTGTCAACTTTGTGTAACACATTTTGAGTTACTTATTTCATATAGTTTTTATTTTGGCGTAAAATGGACGTAATTCTAACTCATGTTTGTAAATTTCAGGCGATTCTAGATACTTGGAAACGTTTTGTTGCAAAGGAATGAATGATTTTATGCTAAATCTGGCAACCATGTTTATTTTTTCAGTTCAATTATGTTTATTTTTTCAGTTTTTTATTAATATCTTCTAAAGTAATTCGATTTTCGAAATTTAAGTCAGCTTAGTCAGTTCCTCGGAATTTTTCGAATCATTGGCCACCTTAGTCGAAAATCAAATCCCTACGGTTTAGGAGGAGATAGGCCAACAAGCTTTGACAGCGCCAGGGGCCTTTACTTTATTTTAGAATAGAGAGATGCCTTACTAATTATGTCCATCGAACCATTCTTAAATGTAAAGGAAACAGAAGAATCATCCAATTAGACAAGAAAATACCAGCAGTGAACTTCAACTACCGTAATCCTTGCTTACACAACAAGCCTGAGGGGATCACATTCATTAAGACAGGCTCGGGTAAGTCGGATAACGCATGCATAACACATTAAGTTACTTCCAGAAGATTCGAACTCCCTTCTTCAATCTATCCTTCAACAAAATGAAAATAAAAATAATAATAGAAAAAAAAAGTATTAGAAATAATGAAAAGACGAATTGCCCTATGAATATCCTAATTTGTAAACTGTCTTTTAGGGTTTCTTTTTTTATCATTTCAATTTACTACTGTTGGCGCGCAAGAGAGAAAACAGAACAAGCCAAGGGAAAAAAAAAAAAAAAGTCGCCAATGACGACGGGGATTATTATGATGATGAAACCTGTTATACGGTTATTGTTGATGGCGGAACAATTCGCTTACGTTAATGCAAATGAAATGATGAATGGAGATTTAACTGCCAGGTAGGGAATGGGGGTGGGGGGAAGAAAGGTTTCAGAAATGATAGGAGATTTACGATGTCAAAGAATATGGAGATTGATATGTGAGCATATAATATAGATGTCGAAATCGTATCAAAAGGATGCCGGTAATACGTTGATTTTGACTAGGAAGCAGTCTGTCAGCTTTGGAGTATCCATAAGCATAAGCGTAAAGTTTTCAAAATTATTGGGGGGACCGGGCCCCACAACCACATACATTCACGTCTGTGGAGTAGCCAAGGGGGGGTTAGGGAGGTTCATCCCCCCCATGAGGAATTTTTTGCCATACAAAATGTATATTCTTCACTCCCTAATCATACACCCGTATACATATGTGTGAGTTGCAGATGTCGTAACCCCCCCCACATAAAAAATTTCTGGCTACGCCACTGATTCAGGTACATATAACTTGCTCATAGCTGCCAACTACTTACGGAATATAATTAACCACCTTTTCTACATGATTTTTCGGCTTAAAAAATAGCAAAATTTTTGTGCTGCGCCCGTGAGTTGGTTACTTTTTTGAAAAAATAATTAAGAAATATACTGTTTACAAAAAGTGGTTAATTATATTCCGTAGTAGTTGGCAGCTATGACTTGCTATATTATATAAGTGTAAATTATTGGAGGCCCTCGAGCTCTATGGTCCCATAGAATTCAACGGGCGGGCGGGTGAGTGAGTGTAGGAGGGGGGGGGGGGGGGGGGGGGTTGGGGGGTAGTAGCCATGTTTAGGTGGTATCTCCCTACCAGCTATAAGTGTGTATAAAAGAGATGCGGAGAATAAAGAATGGCGCTAGAGGAGGGGTGGGGAGAAAAGACATGTGTTGGGCTTTGGTATGTAGTGGCATTTTAACACTTCGAGACTTTTCTTCGTGGCTTCTGTCGTTTACATAATCTGAGTTTTTATAACCTGAGCGCGGTAGGGCAGCTTATGTATCTGTTGTATTTCGTGGCTATATCTCTCTCTATCTCTATATTAAGTCGTTGATGTAAATCTAAGGAAGATAAATTGTTTATAAGTTCAAGGGGTTGATGGGTTGTTTGTTACCGTTTGTGAATTGGGGCGTGAATGACTGTTTATCGGTGGGAGTGTATGTCATGGTTGGCGTGTGTGTGGATTAATGGTAGTGGGGGTGGATGACTACCCCTATGGGATAATTGGTGGTGGGGGAGCTACAATAGGAAATTATTTATCTCGAACACTTGGGACATGTTGGTTAATGAGAAAGTGAGATGCGTGAGCGCGTGTGTGGTGAATAGTGTGGGGGGGTTGGGGAAAGGGGAAAAATTGATATGAGGGAGGGGATAGGGTTGGGAAAGGGGTGGGTTTGGGAATAAGGATTGGGAAAGGGGGGTGTTTTATTAAAGGGTTAGTGGGATTGTTTGGGGAGAGTTTTTGATGGATTTGATGAATTAGATGTGGGTTTTTGTTTTTTTTTTTTTTTTTTTTTTGTGTTTTTAAGAAGAAGAAAAGAGAGGTGTAGATTTGTTTTAGAAGTGGGGGGGTGTGGGGGGGGGGGGGAGGGGTGGGAAGGGGGGGGGTGTACAGAGCAGTGTGTGGATGGGGGGAAGGGGGTGAAGGGGGGGGTTTTGGAGGGAGTTGGGGAGGTGGGATAGAAAGGAAAAAGAAATTGAGATAGGGTGGGGAAGGAAGAAGGGGAGTTTTTTTTTGGGGAAGGAATGTAGCGAGCGTGTTGCTGTGAGTGTGCGTGTGTGTTAGGAGGGGGGGATGGGAGATAGGGAATAAGGAAGGAAGGGGATGGGGGGGTGAGTGTTAAGTAAAAGGTAATAATTTAGGTGTATGGAGAGTGGGGGGGGGGTTGGGGGGGGATTTGGGGGGGGGAGGGTGGGGTGTGGGTATGGTTATATTAGGGGGGAGATAGTGTTGAGGATTAGTTTTGTAAATTAAGTTGGATGTGAGAAGTGTAGGTAAGGTTTTATGTAGAAAGGGGGTGTTTTGTTTGTTATGTATAAGTTTTTGGTGGAAGGGGGTAGGGTTTTTGGTGGGGAGGGTGGTTGAGTTGTATGGGGGTGATTTTTTTTTTGTTTTAGGGGAGTTGTTTTTAATTTTGGGGATGTTTTAAGGGGGTTTTTGTGTTTGGTGTGTTATGGGGGAGGGTAATGGTGGAATATTTGTGGATATGATAAGGGAGATAAGGGGGATTGATTTTTGATTGAATTTTTGTGAGGTAAATTTATGGATTGAGAATTTTTTATGGGAGGTAAAGGGTTATTTAATGGTTTTGAGTGTTTTTAAGTAAGAGAGAAGGTAGTAATATTTGGATATATAATGAGAGATTTTGTGATGTTAGGGAATAGTGTTAAGGATGAGTAGATTGTGAGGTGGTTGATTTGATTAAGAAAGGGGGGGATTATGATTGGAAAGGGGATATTGGGTGGATGGGGGAATTGTGGATGTAGGGTTTTTTGGAGTATTGGGGGGGGGGGGGGATTTAGTGGAGTTTGGTGTTGGTGAGGTAGTGGAGAAAATTAGGTGGGGGGGGTGTTGATTGATGGAGGGAGTAGATTTAGGGGTGAGAGAGTGAAGGGTGGGGTAATTTTTTAAGTAGTGTGGTTGTTGGGGGGGTGGGTTGTGGGTTTTATAGGTTGGGGGGGGGGTGTTTGTTTGTTGTTGAGTAGTGGGGGGTGGTGGGGTGTGGTGGGGGGGGGTGGGGTGGGGGGGGGGGGGTGTTTGTTTTGGTTTGGTTGTGTGGGGTGGAGGGGGGGGTTGGTATTTAGTAGTTTGGGTGGTGGGGTGGTGTGTTGTGATGGGGGGATGGTATGGTTGTTTTTGTGTTTGGTTGAGATGGGTGTATAGGAATGTGTGGGGGAGGGTTTTTTGGTGGTGGATGGTTGAGTGGGGGGGGGTGTTTTGGGGGGGGGGGGTGGGTGGGGTATTGTGTGGGTGTTGTTTTTTTGTTGATGATGTGGTTGGATTGGATTGTGTGTGTTTTTGAAGAAGAGTAGGGTTTTGATTGTGTGGGTGTGGATGTTGTGGGGTGGTTTTAGGTTTGATTGAGAGGGGTGTGGGGGGGTAATTGTGTGCGTGTGTGAGGATATGTGGACAGGTGAGTAGTGGTTGAAGGTAAATGGTGGAAGGAGAATTGGGGGGGAATTGGGATAGTGATTTTAGGTGTGTGTGGTGGGGTGTTTTGATTGAAGGGGAATGTGGTAGGATTATAGATTTAGTGGGGTAGTAATTTTGGTGTGATTGGGTTATGTTGGTGTGGGTGGTGTAGTTGTGATGATAAGGGGATTGGATGATTTTGGGGTGATGTGGGGTGGATGTTTTGATTGTGAAGTTGTGGAAAGATATTTGGGTGGGGGATTGGTGGTATTATGTGGGGGGGGTTTGGGAAATATAGTTTTTATTAGAATGAGGGAGGGTGTTAATAAAGTAAAAAATTGAAGTGGGTTTTGATAAGTGTGAATGAAGTAGTGATTTGGTAAGAAGTTTTTATGGGATTATTTTGTTAAATGTAAAGGGAGTATTTTTGAAGGGAGGGTTTTTGTTTTAAGTAGTTTTTGGGATTGCGAGTGAGAGCGAGTGTTGAGGTTTTTTGTGTGTGTGTGTTATGGAAAGGTGGGAGGGTTTGTTAGAGAGGGGGGTTGGTTAGGTGGTTTGCGTGAAAATTTTGGGAGAGGGGAGGGTTTGTTGAAAATTTTTGGATAATTTTGGGGGGGGGTTATGGGGGGGTATGGTGGGAGAGTTTTTTTGTTGAAATTTGTTGGTGGGTTGGGGTGAGGAGATAATTTTTTTGTAGGGGGGGATAGGGGGGGGGATAATAGGTTTGGAGTAATAGTATGGGAGAAGGAGTGGTGTGTTGTAGTGGGGATGTGAGGATGGGAATAGTGAGGGAGTGTTTGAGATTTTTTTGTGGGATGGAGAAATTTTTTTGGGGAAGAATAATTAGGATTGTGAGGGAAGAGGGTAAAAGTT
The DNA here is from genome assembly GCA_038373885.1 of Cheiracanthium punctorium. Taxonomy (NCBI): domain Eukaryota; kingdom Metazoa; phylum Arthropoda; class Arachnida; order Araneae; family Cheiracanthiidae; genus Cheiracanthium; species Cheiracanthium punctorium. The sequence continues at coordinate 29,987 of JAWZYV010019111.1, read as the reverse complement.
ATAGTGAAGTGGTGAGAGTTTTGGTTTAGGGTTGGGGTTTATTAATAGAAAGCTGATTTGTTGGGGGTGGGATATTTAGTTTTTGATTTGGGAGGTGGGTTTTAGGTTATAAGGTATTTTGTTTTGTTTGTTGGTGGTGGGTGGGTGTGTTTGTTTTGTTTTATGTGAGTTGTGGTGTGGTTGTTTGATTTGGTTTTTTGTGTAGTATTGGTTGAGTAGGAGGGTGGTGATGGTTAATAGATAGAGATATATAAAGTGTAGAGGTTTGGAATTGAGATAGAGTGTAGGATGAGTGAAAAAGGAGGTGTTAAATTAGGTGGGATAGGTGGGGGTGGAGTGAGGGGGGGGAGAGTGGGTGTTGGTGGAGAGTAGAGAGGGTATTTTTATTGGGTTTTGGTGTGTTAGGTGTTTGTAGAAGGGGTGTTTAGGTTGTTGGAATATGAAAATTTTGATTGGGGTGCGTGTGAGTGCGTGGAGTGAGTGTGGAGTGTGTCGTGTGTGTATGGGAGGAGGAAGGGGGTTTGGGGAGGGGAGTGGGAATTATTTTTTATTGTGGGGTGAGTGTGGTTGGGGGTATAGGAGAAAAGGAAAAAAGGATGTTGGGTTTGGGGTGTGTGTGTGTATTGATGTCTAGTGTGGGGGGAAGTAATATGAAAAAATTTTAATTTATTTATTGGTTTAATTGGTTTTGGTTAGTGATTTTTGTTTTTTTTCATGTGATGAAGTGATGGGGGAAAGTTTCGGTGTGTGGTGTGTGTGTGTGGGGCGCTGTTGTAGATATTTTGGGGGTTTAATTGGTAGAATTATGTATGAGGGTTTTGTGGGGAGTTTTTATAGGATGGGGGGTGGTAATGGGTGAGCGAGAGAGCTAGTGATATGTCTCAGTGGGTTTTTGGTGGGATGGAGGTGGTGTGTGTGGGGGGGGGGGGGGGGTGTTATGTGAAGAAGTGGTGGAGGTAGGTGGAGTTGGTTGTGGTGGGTGGGTTTAATAAAAATAAGGGTGGGGTGGTTTTTAGGGTGTAGTTGGGGAGATAAATAGTTGTGGATGGGTGGGTGAAGGGGTTTTGGAGAGTTTAAGTGCGGGGTAGTATGGAGGAGGTTGGGGTGTGTGGGGGGAGAGAATGTGGTTTAAGGGGGTGGTGTTTAGAGAGAGGGGGGTGGGTGGGTATATAAAAGTTGGTGTATGTTGGGGGAGGTAGGGGGAGGAGGTGAGCTGTGAATAGAGTTTTTAGTATGGATGGCTGCGAGGAGTTGTGTGTGGGGTTGGTGGATAGTGGATTGGGGGTTGAGGGTGAGGAGGATTTGTTGGTGAGTTGATGGGAATGGAATTGCTGTTTTCTGGGTTTAAGGTTGGTGTTTGGATTCGGGATTATTAATGTTGTTTGTTGTGGGGGAGTGAGAGAGAGTGTGTGGGTTGTTAGGGGTGGAATATGGGATAGGGGTTTAGGAGTTTTTTAGTGGAGTGGTTTGGTAAGGGTGGGTGGTGGTGGAGATGGGTTGTATTTGATTTTGAGTGTTTAATGGGATGCGTAATGGGGAGGTGTAAGAGTAAAAGTTAATAAATTATTTGGAAAGGAGATTGAGTGTAAAGAGGGGGAATATGAAAGATATGGGGGGGGATTTTGTTTTGTGCGTAGTATATATGTAGATTTGGATTTTTGTTTAGGGTTTTATGTAGAGAGTTGATTAAGGTTAATAAATTAGTAGTTTATAAGAGGAATATGTGTGAGCTGTTTGTTAGGAGGGGAGGAGGGGGGATATGGAAAATTGATGGGAGATGGGGGTAGGATGTGTGTGTGTAGTTTGTGGTTAAGAAATGATTTAATTTTTTTATTAGGTAATATTTTTGTTTAAATAGAAATTTTAAGAGTTTAGGAAGAGAAGATTTTTGATAAGGTATTTTTTTGGGGGAGATATATATTTTATAGGAGGAGAAGTAGGAAAGAAATTTTTTAGAGAAAATTAATGTATTGATAAAATTTTTGTGATTAGGGATTTGGTGAGAGGGATGGTGTTGAGTTTTAGTGGATTGGGTGTGTGGTTAAGGATTGTTATGTTTTTATGTGTGAAATTTTAGAGAGTGTTATAGTGGTTTTTGAAGATTTTATTGGTAGAGTTGATATAATAGATTGGGGGGAATAGGAGAAAAAAATTTTTGAAGAGAAATATAGAATGGTGTGTTTGTGTTGGTTATTGTTTTTTCGTTGGTGTATGGGTTTTGTTTTTTTGATTATTTTTATGAAGATAAGTGTGTGTAGAATTATCCTGTGGGATTTAGTATATATATCTTAGTTATATTTAGTTTCTCGTGTGATATCCTTTTGCGCTGGAGATTTCTTTTTATCCATTAAATCTTTTATGGTTCGACGCATTGGCCCCTAGCGCAAGCATAGTTCATGACTTCCTCTCCTTTTTCACTTAAATCTTCTTGTTGATCGCGTACACGAGGGAGAATAAAACCTGTAATCAACATCACTACCAACCGAGCGAGTGAGAGCGTGTGCGTTGAACTATCACGCTTCATCTCTGTGCTATAATAATGTAATAATTGTAGGCAGATACTTGATATTTATACTACCGGTGGGTTGCTTTATTTTTTATTCAGTTTTGTGTATTTTTTTATATCCAACCCATATCATCTTCAGAGCATTGTTGCGCGAATTAGTCCCCACCTAAATATAGTATTTATATAATGACAGGATGTGTCTGACTGGCTATCATGAGTGGATATATCTCTCTCTATCATATGTGGTGAGAGAACGAGTGATTAGATATCGCCTCGCATAATGTATGGGTTCCGGGTCGTATTAATTTTGCTCTTATTAATAATCCAACTTTAGAATCTCTCCTTTCTTGTCTGTATTGTGATGAGCTGTGAGTGCGCGAGATGCTGAAGACGTGCGAGAGAGACGTGAGCGAGATGTGAGAGGTGTGAATGTGGTTATTTGACGTGGTTTGAGAGTTTATTTTTTTTCAGGTTTGTTATTGGGATTTTGCTACTACTTTCAAATTTTCTAGCTGTGAATATAAAAATTAAAAAAATGAGTCGAATATATTATCAAATACACAATTTTCATTAACACCCTTTTCTGCTGATAAAGTATATACAATATGTTATAAACTAGTTTATAATACCGATGCGGTACGTATTATTCATCTATGATACATGTGTGAATCATTTTCGACAACACCATCTTTGGATTATGATGACCGAAATACGTGGTTATCTCAAAATTGAAATTGGCGCTCACATTTTGGTTTCGTAAAACAAAGTTTACTCAAGCAGAATCTTGCCATCAATAAGTAAATAAAATATACTCCTGTTGATGTGTTAATTATCTCATAAGTGAACGATTAATTATAACACAACGCCCCTTCCCCCTTCACACCTCTAAAAAAAAAGATAAAAAATGATTAATAGATACAATATAAAAAAACTCCACGCACACATTCCAGCAGTAAGAGAGCCGTCTCGCTCGTGCTATATCGCGAGAGCCAACCACCACCATGCAATAAATGCAACACATCCCCCAAAAACCATAATCTCTTATAACTTTTTAATTAGCCGTCATCCCCCACTAACAATTTCGCTACTTATGTTCTTAAACAAACTCATCTAACAACAATCATTAATACTTGTTACGTCCCGCGCGCGCGCGCTCGAGCCCCCGCCTAATATAAACACTCCCTTCGATATTTGCGCCGAGTTTTGGGTCTCCTATTCTACTTTATTCCGTTCTCCGCCCAATACTAATTACAGTTTCGCGTCGCTAACCAACTTTTTCTTTAAAAACACCCTCCGATCCGATCTCCTAAAATCCAAGAAAGGCCGAAGTGTGATTCATCTCATTCTTATGTAACACATACCCGGATCCATATAAAAAAAAACGAAAAAATAAACGTATTAAATCTTCGCAACCTTTCCCATGCTAAAACACCTCACCATCCCATCATACTTCCACAAATCATCATGAAACTTTCAACACCTCACGCAATCAAATGCCTGTTTCACACCTTGCCCCCCACACAGTGTTAAAACGTAGACTCATGCTACCTAGTTGAACTCACTCTGAAGAGCCGGAGTGTTTGTCTTTCTTTATTAAGCTCTCCATCCTAACTCTATCTTATTTAAGATTTTTATCTCTTACAATAACTACAAAACCCCTCCCCATTCGAGAACTCTGTTCCCAGAACACAAAATAACACACCCTGGTCGCGCGCGTCGCGACTTAACCTTTCATCTGGAACTTTACTCACTACTCCAAGCTTGTACTGGAAGCCGTGGTTCGTGCACCCTTCATCCATATTCAAACATCCTCTTTACGTCCAGCTAGCTCGCCTAAATGTTCAAATTTTACACCACCATAGACAACTTTCTCTGATAAACTTAGGTCTTCCCCCAATACCACCAACTACTCTGTTCGCATCTATCATAACATCCGCGACCCCCTGTTAATTTAAAAAAAAAACTGCAAAATTAATGTTCATTAAAAAAAATAATCATTAAATCTCCTCTCCCCACCCCCCTAACAAATAATTCCGCATCTCACGTTTTATTTACGATTATTAATATGTGCTTTAATGCTATATCAACAATTCCATATTCTCTTGTAAATAATTTAAAACTACCTATAAAAAAAGCTTATAATCGTCTACAATTTGTTTAAAAAAAAAATCTACAATTTTGCCGTTCATTGCGCTTTTTTCTCTTACACCATTTTTTCTATTTTTTTTTTACTTTAAATTCTGTCGCATCAGCATCGCGAGAGCGAGTTTGAAAAAAAAAAAAAAATACCACTCATTTTTCAAAATTCAGCATTTCCCTAAATCACTTTGTTAAAATGTTATCGCCTCTAAACAACAAATTCCTGCCGCAGCAATTACCAATCAATAATTTCAGTTTAACACTTAACACAAATACATAATTCATCCCTTATGCCACTACTTTTTTTTGCCCATAAACCGACCTTTTTTCCCCTCAAAATTAAACTATAGGAAATTCACCCAAATAGATCTATCTCTCCCCCTTAAGATCGTTCCCAATTATTTTTCTTTAACCCTCTCCAACCCTTTTCCCATCTAAAAATCACATTTCGAGGCGGTGTCGAGCCTTACTACCACAAATAACTCTACTTCTCTCGCGTGCCGCATCAAGACCCGTTTTTTCACACTGCTCTACCTCTCAAAAAAATAGCTTATCTGCCACCGACTCATCTCCCCCGCTTCTTTTAGTAATTCCACTATCAACTTCCCTTGTTTCCATTCAATATTCCTCTTTCCTCCCACGCAGTGCTGCCGATTTTTCAAATCAACTTTAAAAAATTAATCTTGACCATTAGATACGGAAATCCAAAAATTAATTTCCTCTCTTCACCCAACTAATTTTAAAATCAAATCTATCTTCGTTGCGTGTGGCGACAGACAAGACTCAATTTGTTCCCACTGACTCTACTTAAATAAGCGATGACCAAAATCCTACTAAAAATTGCCTTAACTCCCTTAATTTCACTTGTTTCCTTCTAATAATATAATAGTAATCACTTCTATATCTATATCTATATCTCTTTAACAAATTAAAAAAAAAAAAAATACTGACAAACTACTCAAATAACAACTTACAAAAACACTAACTTTCCTTTTCTTGCGAAAACACCAATTTTTAAAATTACATACATTACATAAATGCGATATATATATGCACATTAAAAATATTTGTATCTTTTTTCTTGCTTTTTATTATCAACGTATCTATAGTAACATAATTAATTTCATCACAATACATTACATAATCTTAATATACTATCAAAAAATATATTATTACTAAATGAACTATATTTCACTATGCTTTATAAACAATTCCTTACATCAAAGACAAATGCAATCATTTAAACTACTGTAATTAGATTGAGAGATACCAACCAAATTATTTACCAAAAATAAAATGAGTCTTACATCCACTTTATTAATAAGATATCATTCTCCTTGTCAGAAAGCTCATTTCTCATTAAAATTTTATCTCTTTACTATACTACTTTACATATAAAAACTGCGAGAGAGAGCAGCAGAGAGCGTTTTTCCTAGCATCTAGAGAGTATTTCTGTGTAGCAAATTTTCCTACGTTTATAGAAAGGAGATTGCAAATTTTAAATAAACACTTCTTTGTCCAATTTTTCCACTAACTTTGTGGAGAGTCTACGGACACCCTTTTTTCAAATCTTTATACAATTTAGAGGCAATCACTTTAAATTCATTTATATTTTAATTTAGAGAAGAGCGAGAGCGAGCGCGGGAGACGAGAGAGCGCGTCAGAGGTGTAAATGTCATAATTTTAGAAATCGAATGAACTCCTCCCCATAAACTATCAATATATAAAAACATCCATCGCTAATCATGTTTATTTCATGAGCGCGACGCGGCGAGAAGAGGCTGAGTCATAAATTAATCAATAAAAAAATCTTTTTGTTTTTTTCTATACTCTCCGAACGTCAACTTATCATCCCATGCACTTAAACTTCGTTAACGCCCAACACTGTCGGTGATTAAACAAAAAAAAAAAATAAAAAACAAAAAATCGCTTCATAACAAACAATCACTGCGAGCAGTTGTGTTCGAGCCGGGTCACTCATCATTTATTTTCCACGCGCGTGCTCAGAGAGAGGTCGCGTAATTTACGCTCACAAATCTCTTGACTCCAATCATTAATAACTCAAATACCTATATTCTTATTAGTAGAGGCAAATAGAAGACCCGCTTTTTTCTAATAGAATTTTTAACTCCCTTAACGTCCTCAACATCCTTTTTTTTATTTTTTTTTTTGTCTATTCCATCACGGTCGAGAGAGAGATTTAACTTCTAAAATGCATTATTTCAAGAAATTTAAAAAATAAGGCATAGGTAATAAATTAAAAACAAACCGTCAAAATCAACAAAATGACACGCCAATTAAACAATAAACTTAACATGACGTTGGCTCCTAATCCAAAAGCTGAGTTTCTCGTTTCGAATTTTGCACCTTTTTTCCCCCAATGTTTATAAAAAATTATAATAAATATAATTTTCTGTGATTTATAGCTGTGACGAGTGAGACAGCCACACCTCAAGTTATATGGAACCAATATATTTTTATTTTAAACAAATAAACGTAAAGTTTTCAATAGTTAAAAATTCGTGCGTGGTGGCGATGCAGTGGTGTGTGAGAGATTAGAATTTTTCCATAACTTATGCTGTTTGACTATAGAGATGCTAGGCGTCCGACGCTATACTAAAGTGCCTAACTTGCCTTCATTATTTTTTTTATAAACGAGAAATCAAAGATCAAAAGTAAATGTATGTCGGTACACTCGTGGAAATAATCCATGGTTTTATGACACAATTAAACAACTTGGTCTAAATGATATATACTAATATATTTACAGAGTTAGCCCTCTAAATACATTACCATGTTGTAGAATGACAGACACCCCCCCTCATTTTATATAGATATATTGAATATAAGTTAAATATATATAATTAATATCACCCACCCCCCCAACCACACCCCCCCCAAAGCCCACGGCCTAGATATATATATTAAACTTATGAATATTATGCGAGTACCCCCTAACCCCCCACATTCCCAATTTTGTTACTTCGCAAAATTAGATAGTACCTAATTCGCAAACTTAATTTTAAAAAAAATTAATGAAAGCTAAAATTTACTTTCTATTTCTGGTACACTTGGCAAAATTGTGCAAAAACAGTTTACAAAAGTAAGAAATTGGTAATACAGTTGATAAAAAAATAAATAAGTTGGTAAAAACGAAGTAGGTAATATTTAACTCAGCAGTTTATCGACATCTCCCCCCTCCAAAATAAATAAATAAATAAATAAAAAGTCTTAGCAATGGTGCTGCATGCTACCACCCATTAAATGCAATTTTTTATATGGGGAAAATTTTTCAAAATGTAACTTTAAAGTCACAAAACCATTAATTGTACCTTTAATTAATAACACTAGTATTTTGGTCCCACAGATGCCAGTATTATATATAATGGATGAAAAATATTTTAGAAGCAACATGTGTGAAGTCGACAAAGAATGTTTCCAGTGATTTTCAACTATTGTAATAATATTTAATATGAAGGAAAAATTAATAATTGCCATTTATATGTAAAAAAAAATACATGCTTCTTTACTAGATCCAAAATAATTTTTTTATGTTTAGAAGAGTTTTAAAATCATGTTGCTACCATTGAAAAAAACATATAAATAATATATTTTTTCACACTTTTTTACTGTAATTACGTTATTTAACTTAAAAGAACACCATTTTCATGAAAAAATATAATTTTTGTTTGGGATTTTTTTTATAACCGGCATTAGAGGTTAAAACAGAAATATCGTTTAAGTACAATCAGGGGCGGCGTCTTCGAAGGGGCACCATTCGAACTCAAAAGCTTGAGAAAAAAGTATAAAAGGGCAATTTATTAATACTTTTGATAAAAAAGAAATACTTGCCTATTTTACCCAGTACCGATTTTTCCTCAGAATACTCTATTTGATCAACTGGAATTGACACCACTGACAATTCTGAAAAGGATTTCTTCTATAAACAATAATGACAGAAAAAAAATCTAAAAAACTAATTACTTAATATTTAACTGCATAAAATAATTCCTCACAATATTAAATTTTAATTAAAAGCTAATATTGAGAGGCAACTAGCATGCTTATATTCCTTTGTTTTATCCACTCTGGGAGAATTATAGCGTGTTCGACTACAGGATTTTTGCGCGCCAAGGCAGGTTTGAGACGGGTTCTCATCTTTTCACCCCCCTCCCCCCAAAAAAAGAATAAATAACAGTTCTTCAATCTTTTCTAACCTATTAAAGAGGGAGGGGGGGGGGCAGTGCAGATTTAATACGCTTTGAATTTACCGCACGCAACATCTACAAAACCTTGTACACCCTCCAAAAAAAGTATTCGAGCAAGAGATAAATTTCCTACGTTGGTTTCGTATATTAAAAATTATTTGTCATAGAATATGAATTAGGCTGTGTATAAATATGAATTTCCATATTTCTGTCCAAGTTGTGCGTTTTTAAAAACTCAATTATTATTCGCAAATCTAAAATAGGAAATTTCTCTCTTGCTCGAATACTTTTTTTGGAGGGTGTACATGACAAAATTTCAATCAAACTAGACTTGAAAATTCGATTGAAGCTGCGAAAATATACGGAAAAATCTTGCATTTTCAGCGTATGCATTATTGTTATTTTGTTATCTCGCTAATGAGTGACGTAAATAAAAGTAACCAGTAACGAATATGCTTGCATAATTTGACGTCAATGTCAACTGTTAATGTGGCTTATTGCGCTTGTTATTACGCTAATGTTTACGTCTAGTTGTTGCTATTCTCAGCGTAGAAATATTTTGGTACCGCATACTTTATGTTTTAAATAAGTAGATTCCGGGTCCCGAAAAGCTGGCCGGGGGTCAATTGCCCCTCCAAACTTCAGAATACTGTGTAAATTAGCGTTTTCTGAAAATAAATAAACAAATAAATGTTTTTATGCTGCCATAATACATTCCAAAGAAATTACCGTTTGAAAAGTTTTATTTTATACGCAATTAGCATTCCGTCAGCGAATCGAAGCTAAGCTCATGTTAACAATCGATTTTTTTTCTTTGATCTCTTGCAGGAAGAGATAACACATTCCGAAAGCTGTTTGCTTGTTGCAGCGATAAAATGGTAGATATGATCTCTAAATTGAACGATTTCATTTCCGTAACCTTGTTTCCTCTGGCCATTTTAATTCGAAATTTTCAAAGTGGAACTCGCATTTCGTTTTCTTAAAATAATAACACTAATAAATTAAACCTTTTTAAAACGAATTACTCTTTTAAGTATCGTCTTTCTTTCTTTTTTTTCTTCTTTGCGTTTTTAGAATAGATTTTCTTCGATGAAAAGTAATTACGTTGGAATTTCATTTACATAATGTACCGTCGGTATACAGGCGAAATGCATTCTTTTTTTTTTCACCCGCTTTTTAGATAAAATGCTACACTTATCTTTTTTTTTTTTTCGCATCCATCCAATCCGCTCGTAATGCCAGTTTCGGAACTGCCTCGTGCCCCCCCCCCCCCTCCCCTACCAAAAAAGCCTGTTCCCATAGGAACGACGAAAGTATTTTGAATGAAGCCTTACATTAATTCTCTCAACAAGAAAGAGAGAGCATTTTTAATGAATTTTCTAAAAAATAATATTTTTATTACTTTTAGGCCAATAATGTTTTCCATTGTGGAAAAGTTAATTTCGAATTCGAAATGTTTTAAAGTAAAACATTTGATTTAATGGAATTTTTATCAATATGGAGCATATATTAAGCTGATTTTTTTTCCCCTGTAAATGAGCCAAATACTTAATCAAATCTATGCTGTATTAAATGGATATTTAAAAACAACCTCACTGCAAAAGTTAATGTTTTTCGGTCCTGTGCTGTTTTGCTTAATGGTACATTACGAAAAGATCACGTGATTTTGGTACATAATTTAAAAAAATCAAGCACTTCAACATTTTTAGAATGTTTCTTTATGCATTCTTTACGCTCTTCGCCATGCATTGGGCTAAAGCACATCTTACTTATTTGCTGTTTCAACATCGGCTTTTATGATGACACCTTAAAAATAAATTTAACGACGAATATTATTAAAACAAAGAAACATGATTTTCATTGAAATAAGTCCAGAAATTTAGTCAAGTATAAAGAACAGTAAGGTATGGGAAGGCGAAGCTGGCGGCCTTGGAGTCTAGTAACAATAATAATAATAATAATAATAATAATAATAATAATAATAATAATAATAATAATAATAATATGCCACTGACAGTTGGCAAACAATTGGTGGAACTAGAATTTATAAGTCTATGTACTTCCTATAAATACTAGATCACTACTGCATACTAACGTAAGCACTAAAATAAATGATAAAGTTGTATCATTTACGAAACTTATAGAGAAAAATGCTTAAAAATCGAAAATTTTGCAACATGTGTCGCTTTTCGAAAAAAAATCTGCTCCTCAATTCCATTTTTTAAGAACCTTTTCTGAAAATTTCCTAAAAGTCACAAGTTTCGCATTTATATCAGTGTGTAATGCAGCTTGTAAAGAACCGTTCGGCATTTTTTTCGAGTCCATGCTGCAATTAGTCTTTTTTAATTTGCGTACCAAGGCCGTCAGGCAGATTGTGTTTCTTCGACGTAGATCCTAAAACATTTCACAATATCTTTCTCGGATTATTATACGGTGAAACCTTCGAGGTTGACCACCCAGTGGTTCCACGTTTTCGTGGTCAACTTAGACAGGTGGTCAATTTATCAAGGGTGCGATACTTACTTTTTTATTAATGACTATGTCATTTTATCTCTCACTCCTTTATTGAAAATGTGACATAAAAATGACACACGAAAATGCGACATAAATGTAAGAATAAAGAGTAAGAAGGGTGCGATACTTACTTTTTGATTTTTGCATTTTATCATCTACGTACTTACATATTACGTAGTACATATATGTAGTATGCTAAATAAACTCGGCTGTTCGAGCCTCATCATGGGGAGATCCCCCTGAAGCCCCCTAATTTTTTAGTTTCATTATTGCCATATTAAAACGATGTTCATTGACTTTGTCATTTTATCGCTCATCTTTCGCGTATTTCGCCTGGTCACTCTATGTTGAAATTTTTATGAGTGCAACCTATTTATAGAAAAACACATGTGATGTAGATTCTACAGCTTACGAAATAGTGTAACAATAGATTAAAGCTGTTGTGAACGAATAGTATTTAAATATATGTAAAAAATACATGTGATGCATATTCTACAGCTTACGAAATAGTGTAACAATAGATTAAAGCTGTTGTGAACTAAAAGTATTTAAGTACATGTAAAATTATGTCGCATAATTTCATGTCGCTTTTTTTGGAGACACGTTTTTCAATAAAGAGTGTTGAGAGATAAAAAGAGATAGTTATTAAAAATTATATGAAACATATGAAATAAAAATGACATAAAATAGGAGTGATATTGCTTATTGTGGTTCAACATTAATTATGTATACTGGGTGAATCTAAACTCTTGGACAAAACTTTAAGGGGTGATAGGGCACATATTAAGGAATCAGAATCACATAGTAATGTGGGGTCAAAAACGAAGTTTTCACTCAACCGGTAATAATCACTTTGTGAAAAGTATTGAACTGTTCGTCTAATTTCTTAACCAAGTTTCATAAACAATAGCCTCGTATCAAAAATTTCATCAGTGAAATAAAATAGAATTTTGAAACTATGAATTTTAGTCTTCTGTTTTCAGAGAAAAATACATTACTTTCTGACGAACAATGGTAGGAGCGTGCACTGTTGTTTCAGCACTTTTTCCAAAGTGATATTAACAGCTACATGAAGACGATGTTGTCGACCCCACATTGCTATGTGATTCTGATTCCTTCTTGTGTGCCCTATCACCTCTTAAAGCTTTGTCCAAGAGTTTAGATTCACCCTGTATGGAAAAAATTGTGGAAGTGGTCAACTTACAAATGTTTTGAGCTATGCTTTGGGAAAAATTCTGCCTAATTATCTGGTCAACATGCAAGTTAGACAGGTGGTCAACATACAGACATGCTACAGCTCTTCAGGAAAAAATCTGGAGTGACTCCCTCGACTTTCCGAACACTTACGATTAAGATCACTACCAAGCATTTAAATCAATTTTAATCGAAAATAATTCAAACATATATACCAAATTGAAGCTCTATCGAATGCGCCGTTTAAACGCTAAGCGCACTTTCAAGAATTTCCCCCCATAGACCATAATGTAAAAGAAATCTTTGTCGTAGCCCTGTAGAAAAACTATACGTCCTATACACACCAAAATCAATACCGGTCTTAAGATGGTGGTTTATGACATATATGTCCAATTTGAGCTCAATCGAATGTACCGTTTAAACGCTAGCGCACTTTCAAGAATTTCCTCCCGTAGCCATAAGGTAAAAGCAATCTTTATCGTAGCCCTGTAGAAAAACTATACGTCCTATACACACCCAAATCAATACCGGTCTTGCGACGGTGAATTATAACATATGTACCCAATTTGAGCTCAATCGAATGCCCCGTTCAGGAGCTATCGTGTTCACTCACATACACACATACACACATACATACATACATCTCGTAAAAATAGCATAAATGAATTCAGAAGACCTCAAAAAGTGTCAATACACCAAAATCTCGAATTCGAATTTTTTCATGATTACAATACTTTCCTTACATGGTACATGTTCGGAAAGAAAAAAGGCTGAAATTTTCGCGCAACGTTATCGTTGCTAGAGAAACTAAAATCCATAACCATACGAAAATCACACAGCTTTTAAGAGATTTTTATAAATAAATGTAACACTTTTTTATTTTAAAATTTGAAGATTGAGGCGTATCAAAACATCAGACTGGCTGCGTAAACTAGTTATATGAATTTCAAATTTTAATAACTAAACATTAAGAGTATATTTATAGGAAGATAATTACACAATAAGAAAAGACACTTGTATTCTCAAACAAAATATATTTAATTTCAAAGTTACAATTTCAAGATTGTTAAAGTTAACCTAAAATCACATTGTATACTAATTTTAAATTATAACTAAAATTTAAGACTACATTTTAAGTAGAAAATCAGGACACTTAGCAAAAATTTTTAAGGCAAGAAGCTTTTTTAACTGCAACAGTACAGCAGAAGTTCTGTTGCACTTTTTAAGTGAAACAAAAATTGCAACAAAAAAAAAAAAAAAAAAAAATTAAGGTTTTTTAAATTGTTCTAATAAGGTTATTTTTAAAAAAGTCCCGTGATATAATGCCCAGTTCCAATATGTTTTCAGTCGGCAAAGAGCCCCTCCCTCCCCCCCCCCCAACCCCAATATCCATGACTGAAAATTTTAATGCATATTTGCATCAATCCCAGGAATAATAAAACTTAATGCTGAAAAGGCGGAAAAGTAGCATGTCTGTAGAAAGGGTTCATTCAATGTTAAAATAATTGAGCCATTCCATTCTTGGTCAATTAGGTCAACTTAAGACAGGTGGTCAGCTTACAAAGGTGGTCAACTTCACAGGTTTCACTGTATTATGAATTAATGACACTTGTCTTTCTTTAAACCCTTTGAGGCAGAACCCTTTCCCAATGCTGAAAAAAGGGCAGCCGTTGCCATCGCTCGACTTAACGACCAGCAAGATGACGGAGGATCGAAACGTTCATCGCGTGCCACAGATCTAGAGAACCTTTTTTGACAACAGCTGGCTGTGCCGCACAGCTGGTAGTTAAGTCAAGCGATGGCAACGGCTGCCCTTTTTTCAGCATTGGGCAATCTATCCAGCTGTTCTCGCATTCTTCCATATTTTCAGCAGATGGATGTCAGTGCTGTTAAAAATAATCGTGACCATTTTTACGGGAAATGACGTGCTAAAAATAACGGCTTCTCGTGGAGCTATGTCACCCGCAACTATTTTTATAGAAATCAAGTCTATTCTTCGTGACTGGCAACAGTCAAAACGTCAGAGTTTGGTGTTCCCAGAGCGGGAACATTGCGCGTTAAAGAGTTAAAACTCATTCTAAGCTATATCGGTTGCATAAATAAAATCCTGATGGAACGTGTTTAATATTCAGTGCGTCCGGCATGATTTATAGCTGTGTGTTTTTCTGGCGATTCAGTATTCTCCACAAAACGTACATTCATTAAAAACTAAATAAATAATCAATCCCTTTTAATTGTTAAAAGAGTTAGGGGGGGGTGGAATTACCATTTCAAGTCTCTCTTATTTACATGCAATTAGCATTCTGTTAAGAGTGAATCAAAAAGCCCAGAGTTCATCGATTTTTCCTGTGTTCGGTCACGTGCACAGAGCTTATTCGTTCCCCCCCCCCCCAAAGTAAATTCTGCGATAAAAATGTTTCAACGACTCGACGTTCCTTCAAATTCGAGAGAAACATTCATTTCCATAATCCAATTTTCTTTTTTTTCCCCTTTTGTTTTAATTCGAATGAATGCCTCTCGATAAGTAAACATCCAAGTAAACATCCTTTTCTCTCTGCTGCAGAAATCGCTTCAAAGTGAAATGAATTAATCTCTGATTTATTTTGGGAACTGATTCCGATGACTTTTAATAAGATTTTATTTGATGAATAATTATGACTTAAAGCTGTGTTTCTTTTGCAAATGCGATTAACCCTTTGAAGCGCAACCCATTCCCAATACAGAAAAAAAGGGCAGCCGTTGCCATCGCTCGACTTAACTACCAGCAAGGTGGCGGACGATCGAAACGTTCATCGCGTGCCACAGATTTAGAGACCCCTTTTTTGACGACAGCTGGCTGTGCGGCACAGCCAGCTGTCGTCAAAAAAGGGGTCTCTAGATCTGTGGCACGCGATGAACGTTTCGATCGTCCTTTTTTCAGCATTGGGCACTCTATCCAGCTGTTCTCGCATTCTTCCATTTTTTCAGCAGATGTCAGTGCTGTTCAAAATAATCGTGACCATTTTTTTACGGGAAACGACGTGCTAAAAAGTAAAGGATTCTCGTGGACCCGCAACTATTTTTATCACCCGCAACTATTTTTATAGAAATCAAATCTATTCGTCGTGACTGGCAACAGTCAAAACGTCAAAGTTTGGTGTTCCCAGAGCGGGAACACTGCGCGTTAAACATGAATGTTTATGAAAACTGCGCGTTTTCATAAACAGGTAACGCCAATGCCCATTTTTGAAAGCGGTTTTTGTGCTTATGAATTTTCCCTAAAAGTTGCAATGAAAAGTTATAATAATCTACTTATATAATACGCTAACGTATGCGGTACCAAAATCGACGATATTTCCATGCTGCGAACGGCAACAGCTAGATGTAAACATGAGTGCAATAACAATAACGCATGTGCGAAAATCCAAATTAACAGTTCAATGACGTCCAATGGAGCAAGCCTATGTCACGCAGTAGCTAGATTACAAAATAACAATAATGGATACACAAAAATGCAAGATCTTTCGGACTTTTTCACGGCTTTAAAATATCGAATTGACAATACTTGGCGCATTCATCGCCCATTTAAAAAATCTGGAGTGACTCCACTCGACTTTCCGAACACTTACGATTAAGATCATTACCAAGCATTTAAATCAATTTCAATCGATGAATAATTCAAACATATATACCAAATTGAAAGCTCAATCGAATGTACCGTTTAAACGCTAGCTCACTTTCAAGAATTTCTCCCCATAGGCCATAATGTAAAAGAAATCTTTGTCGTAGCCCTGTAGAAAAACTATAAGTCCTATACACATCAAAATCAATACGGTCTTACGATGGTGGTTTATAACATGTATACCGCAATTTGAGCTCAATCGAATGTACCGTTTAAACGCTAGCGCACTTTCAAGAATTTCCCCCATAGGCCATAATGTAAAAGAAATCTTTGTCGTAGCCCTGTAGAAAAACTATAAGTCCTATACACACCAAAATCAATACCGGTCTTGCGACGGTGGTTTATAACATGTATACCCAATTTGAGCTCAATCGAATGTACCGTTTAAACGCTAGCGCACTTTCAAGAATTTCCACCCATAGGCCATAATGTAAAAGAAATCTTTGTCGTAGCCCTGTAGAAAAACTATAAGTCCTATACACACCAAAATCAATACCGGTCTTGCGACGGTGGTTTATAACATATATACCCAATTTGAGCTCAATCGCATGCCCCGTTCAGGAGCTATCGTGTTCACTCACATACACACAAACACACACACATACACACACATACACACACACACACACATACACACAGACATACATACATCTCGTAAAAATAGCATAAATGAATTCAGAAGACCTCAAAACCTGTAAATACACCAAAATCTCGAATTTGAATTTTATCATGATTACAATACTTTCCTTACATGGTACATGTTCGGAAAGTAAAAATGTCACCATGCATTGTGCTAAAGCCCATTTTAGCCGTTTGCTGTTTCAACATCCGCTTTTTAGCACCCAAAATGTGTGTAGCAACCCTAGCCTAAATAAATTGAATGACAAATACTGTTGAAACAAAGAAACATGATTTTCATTGAAAGGAGTCCAGAAATTGAGTCAACATTGCGCTGAGTATAGAGAACAGTAAGGTATGGGGAGGCGAAGCTGCCGGAATATATCCGTTAATTGAGGATTATCCGTTTGTTTATCCTCCTTTCAATTGAAGAAACTTCTCGAGATTCAACGAATTTTTTTTTCCTCTTGTTCAGATTTCGGGAAGAAAAATTCACGTAAATACTACGTTTCCAAGGAGTTCGGAAATTATTCGTTGAAAATGACGGGCAAATTAGTGTATACAGACGAATTTTTCTGAGAGTGTAAGTAACCGAGGGAAAATTCCAGGAAAGAGAGCTTTCCGCAGTTGGTCGCGGCAACCAAATTGCTCGAAATTTTGTTCGTGTAATACCTTAGCAATGCTCCTTCACTAACTACGCAATAAACTAATATTAAGGGTCAATCCATGTGTCTCATGCAACTTTCAGAAAAAAAGCTTAAGCACGAAAATTGCTTCCAAATCTTTTAAGCCCTGGTTAGGTGTATTATCGGAAAATTCCGTATGTTTAGCAGTTTTTCTTGAGTGTTTAGTAACTTCTATAGGTTCATTATAGATCACAATACAACTTATAAAGAGACTTTTCAAAAGTTTTCGAATCTCTTGTCCAATTGAATTCTTTAAAAAGCTTCATGATTTCCCACAGCCTTAGAAAATGCGCTTGAACGATTGATTGTTTATATATAGCAATCCGGGAAACCGGATCCGGCATCATTAGATGTCTACCTTATATACGAGAGGTAATATATTACAAAATGTAATGTAAGTTGCAAAATAATTTAAATTGATTTCATTTGTCAGCTCTATTAAGACTGAACTTACACGCTTAAATCTATTGATTAAAACTAACACTCCTTTATTGATTAAATTTCTTATCGGCTGATTTAAATCCTTTTACGCTAAAAAATACTCATTAAAGACAATAATTTGTTATCTCCATTCCCTCAATGCTCCCGATTCGCTAGATCCTGACTTAGCTCAATTTTTCACAATATTTTTGTCTATTTGAGTATTCTCTCTCTTCTCCCCCACGACCCATATCCTATTACTATATCACGTGACCAACGCTTCAACGGATAACGGTTCATAGTCAAACGTGGCTCACGGCTTAGTTGTGTGTGTATTCGCTTGTGATAATTTGTTTTTATATCCAAATACCAAATGCATCTTTTTCATATTCAGAGTTGTGAAATAAATTCAGCCTAGATATGGAGGAGATGCTTTAGGTAAAGATTTCGCTTTATGACATAGTTTCTTACGATTGGATTATAAAAAGCTGTTGTAAAACAAATGAAGTTATGATATCTCCCTCAAATTAAGTAGTATTTTACCTTTTTCATTTAAATAAATTGGGTTGCTGCTTTAATTAAATCTCACAGTTGGTTTAACCATGATTGCATTTCTGTATTCTGACTGTGCTGTGAATTCGTTTTATAACTAGAGACTATAGTGAAATTATATTCTATTTATTAAAAAAATACTTTTTTATAGTGTATTAAGATATATGTAATGTATTTGCCTTGATTTAAAATTTATTTTCTCGGGCTTATAATCATAGATTACAGCTCTGATAATAAAAAATGAAGAAAACGAATAATTCAATATATTAATCAAAAACAACAAATTTTAATAAAACACCCTTTTTATAGCTTAAAATAATAATCTTAATTGAGTACAGATATATTAATTAAAAAAGGGCTGATTTTGTAAAAACGCTCATTCGATAGCTTAAATAATAATCATAATTGAGTACAGTTATATGAATCAAAAACGGACAGACACTCCTCATTTTTGATTATTATTTAGCCTAAATGGAGCTGTTGTATAATGCTCAAAAATTGAGAATTTTTCGCTCGATTGATTTTTGTCGATTAATGGAGCAAATTTTACTCAATCGGGAGAATGGCTGTTTGAAGTCAAAAATTGAGTAAAAATATACTCCGTTTGATTATTATTTTACTCAATAGATTTAAGAGTGTAACTTCCCCTCTCTATTATTACTAAATACTATATTTATAATTATAAATATAACATTTACAATTAAATATAACTGCAAATAAATTATTATATCGTATATAATAACGCAAATACTATTTCATTCCTATCCAGTGCTCTGTTTTGATTGCAAATAAACTTTTGCTATTATATTATATCTAATAATAATAATAATATTATGTATAACATAATATAATATATGATGTATAATAATAACCTAGATCTAGTCTTATATAGTATGAAGCTTAGAATCTAACTATTCTAGATACTAGATTTTCATTTTCGATTTTATTCGTAGTTGCTGCTTAATTATAATAGAGTTGATAATTATATATAGTTGATTTCCTAAGAAATAAACGGTCTTTTTTTATAAACTTTATGATAGACTTATTTAAATATCATTTATTTAGTTAATTTTGGAATAAAAGCGAAATCGTTTGGGTATGGACAATCCGACCGGATTGATGGAGATCTGGCCGGAAATTGGTGCCGGATTGCAATCTCAATTTATATTTCAACATTGTTATTTTTTTATGTTGCATAAAATACAGAATCTTGCAAAAACCGGATAAAATTTCAAGAATGAATAATAAGTAAACTAATTAAAGTAGAAAATTGCCGAGTATGCACAAAATAGATAAAAATATGAAAGGATTTTTTTTTCTTCAAAGATTCAAGAATTAATGTTATAATAGTTAATTTTTTTTTAATATGGGACATTGTTCAGTTACCGGTAGCAAATTAATGTATATTATCTGATACTGCAACAATAGTGTAATAATAATAATGGTAATAATAATAATAATAATAAATAATAAATAAAAAAGGGCCGTGGTAGCCCAGTGGTTAAGGCGTTGGACTCGTAACCGGAAGACTGTGGGTTCGATACCGGAGTACCAATAAAGACCACCGTGTACATGCGGTGTACGTGCACGTTAAATCCGTGGTTCCGAAAGTCCTCTTGGCGGTCCCTAGCAGTTTTCGAGGGGTGCCAATATTCAGAAGACCCCCCAACTTCTGATGAGGTTCCAAATTGTGGCGGGAAATTCCGGGAAGGACGTATACGTAGCTCTAAGCGACACATTCAGTGACGCGAGCTGTCCTGTCCTGGCAAATAAATAAATAATAAATAATAATAATTTTTTAAACTCAACATGGCACAGTGGTTATGTCATTGAAAATGGTGGACGGCCGAAGTGTGAAGGTACCGTGTTCGGTGCCCATCGCGCGGATGTCAATCTAACGGTCTGGAGTTTTGGTAGGTTTTCTCCAAATGTAACGTGAATTTGCGTTATAAAACTCCTCAGAAAGCTCTCCTACCAAGGAACCCTTTTCCTTGGCAGATCGCCCTAGCGTAGCGGTAGCCATGATCACACAAACAAGCAAATGAAAATTAACATTAAGTTCCCAATTACCTGTCTGATTGTGGGTTGCCGAACGCCTATTGCTGATCATGAAAAAACAACTTTTTTTTCTTTTTTTAATCTCTTAAACACTGCTGCTCCTGACGAAGGTCGAAAGTTTTTCGCCCGAAACACGTGTCGTAATTGACATGTACCTTTTATATACGTCATTTTCCAGTTTTAATTACTTTATCTTTTAAACGCCAGTTTCTTTTCCGTGTTTTTAGTCATGCGATTCTAATTCTTCTGCAGCACATCATATCACTCAATTTCACACGATTCCGTAATCTTACTTTCACATGCTATTTTACTTGTTTGCGAATATTCTAAAAGTGAAACTTATATACTTACTCTAAATCTGTTAGGTCAAGGGAAAAGAAATATACATAGGGGGAAATATTCTTTATTTTTACTTAACCTTCTAATAAAAATCCCTTTTATAAAAATATATTTCTGGTTTATTTATTTTTCTTTTAGTGCATTTTTTGGAGCCACGCATCAAAAACAATAAATAATTTAAGCCGACGAAAAAAGAAATTAAATCTTTCCGATTTGTCCTTTTTTCCATTATTATCTATTTTATTTGCACAAAAATACATTTTAAAGCTGTTCGCGTTTTTAGAGAAATCTCGGCCCATTCGAAATCAGTTATGAGACCTTCGGAATATTTTTT
Source organism: Cheiracanthium punctorium (assembly GCA_038373885.1). Lineage (NCBI taxonomy): Eukaryota > Metazoa > Arthropoda > Arachnida > Araneae > Cheiracanthiidae > Cheiracanthium > Cheiracanthium punctorium. The sequence goes on along the minus strand of JAWZYV010019111.1, from coordinate 8,758 downwards.
CCACTAATCTTTTTTCTGTATATGTATGCATGGATTTGGTAGCATGAATATCTCTGAAACAGGGGTGTATCTTGTGAAAATTTTTCGAGGATTTGACAACTTTGAAAAATTTCATAAGCACATGAAGGTTTTACATGTAGAAATATTTCAGGTGTTATATTTTCGCTGTAAATGCGTTATTTTCAACGCGACATCAGTTTTAAATGGAGGAATTCTTCAGCTAGCGTATAATTGCATTAAAGTAAACTTTAGCAAATCTTAGGCGAGTTTTCAAATAGTATTTTAGCCACCTTACTTTATTTTTATTTTTATTTTTTTGAACGTTCCACCATGGCCGACTGAATAAGTCACTCAAAATGGTAGATTTACTGAAGTGTGAAAGTCCCGGGGTCGGGTCCCATCGCGCGGTTGTTCATCTAACGGTCTGGAGTTTGGGTCGGTTTCCTCCAGATGTAACGTGAATACACGTTAGAAGCCCTTGAGGCCTTATTACACGAAAGTGATTTCGGGCAATTTTGTTGCTGCAACCAGTTGCGGGAACCTATTTCCTTGAAATTTCCCTCGGTTACTTAGGGAACTGTCAACTCCAACTTTTTCGTTGAGAGGCGAAAATATTGCAGGTTGCTGGAATGCCAGCCAATCGTAATGCATCCTTTTTCTACTTGGGGACAAACATGGCGAAAGACTCAGCGATGCTGATCATGGTGATGAGAGAAGAAAAAATGTCTCTCAAATTGAATAGCGACATGGAAATAGATCTGATTGAAAGAAAATGTGAAATTCCACGTTTATGGAACCTTCGAGATCATAAATATTTTAAAAAGATTGCCGAGCCGATATGCAACCTATAATTACTAGAGATGAGTTCGGGCTCATTTTTTGAAGCCCGAGCCCGAAGACTTTTAATCCGAGCCCGCCCGAGCCCGAGCAATATTGTTAAAGTTGGAGCCCGAGCCCGCCCGAGCCCGAAATTTCAGCTAAAGACAAATAAAATTAACTACTTCATTAATAAGATACAATAAATTTTGGAGCTTCACACACCTTCTAGTCCCCCGTGCCGATATTTTTAAAAATAAGTACGTCTATTTATCCCATGAATCACTTTTTAAAATCTGTTTCAAGGATAATGTTCAACAAAGGAGAAATTTTTCACGAGCCCGAGCCCGAACGCAATCGTGAATTACAGAGCCCGAGTCGGGCCCGGCCTCGGGCTCGGGCTGAGCCCGTCTCATCTCTAATAATTACATGCTCTAGCAATCGCCAATTCGGCGAATGTCAGGCGTTTGAGAGCACAGCTGAGTTTTTTTTTATTATGACAACCCAGCATGCTCATCGACTTGCTGGAACGAGTTTCGGCAAGTGGTTGCAGCAACAAAATCACCCGAAATTTTCTTCTTTTAATAAGGCCTGTAGAAAGTCTTCTGACCAAGGCAGCATTCGTCGCAAACAGATCGCCCAAGTGTATCGTTGCCTTAAATACACAAACAAACTTTATAAAATGAAATTTTACTCGATTTTTAACATTTTCACTTGAAAATTTTTATTTAATTTAATTCATTTATTTATTGAATGTACAGCTGCGGAAAAAAAAGTCCCACTTGCTCTTTATTTCGCAGTTGTTCGTCGTACAGCAAAGTTATATATACCATTCGTTTGCAAATAACGCGTACTTTAATTTACTGTTGATTTAATTTGCATAAGGGGCTACCTTCATATTTAATTCTGCATCAACTTCTTTTTTTTTCAATGGCAACCCCATATTTTGACTTTATTAAACGAAAGAAAAGCTTCAAATTACCCTAAATATAAATTTTCACCAATTTTCAACGATAATTTCCGGAAATATTGCGAATTCATTTTTGCGCGTTTTTAAGGGACTTTCTGCAAATTGAAGAACGCTATTTGTAGGTTCCGAACTTTTCGCCTTTCATTAATTTCGCTCGCGAGAATCAAAAGAAATTAATATTATTTTCAAGGAAAATATTGTTTCCATATCTCTTAAAGTTTTTTGTACTGAGAATATCAAGGGTAGAATAGAATATTTAGTCCGTGGTCCAAATGACCCGTGAGTTTATCATTTCCTTGGTTCGTACACATGATTTAAGGGAAAAATGTAAAATGACTGCTCACGATTTAGAAAATCTTTGTAATTTTGAAATTGTTATTGTGTATTTCCGTTGATGGTTCTTTTAGACCGGTGAAATGTTGGCAGGCGATAGAGGCTGCTTGCTCTCTGCTCTTCTGACTACAAGCTTGAATATTACTCAGCTATGGTCGAACTTGAAGAATGATTTCCTGATAGAAAATTTATTTGTTTGAATTTCATGCAAAAAACGCAATTACTCTTTTGACGACCCAATATTATCACTGTGTTTGTTATTTCACTTTCTTCATTTAATACTATCGTCTGCAATGTACAATATTCTTAAGACTTTTGGCGGTATTTTAATTTATAGTTAGAGGAATTTTTTTTTTTTTACGGAAAAATGTGATTTTGAATGTTTGATAAAGTATGGGAAGTCCAAAGACCTAATGTTTCCGATATTAAAAAAGGTCACATTCATGCCTGAAAACTTGAGGATGTTAGTTTTTCAGAAATAGGACGTTGTATTAGAAGGCATACATCTACTGCATCTATTTCTATAGCTGGAAAATATTTTATTTGGGGAAATATGATAGCAGACGCAACAATACACGCTTTATCGAATCCCCATCAAACTGTAAAAACCTCTAATTTATTTGCTTCAAAATTTGATATTTTTAATACTGCTATCTTTTATTGTGTTTTTGCACAAAATAAATCTAATTTACGTTTATTTTATGCAATTTTCAAAAAAATTTCACTTACTAAATTTATATATGGTCCCTTAACTCGTGTAAATAACACATTTTATTTAATATAAATTAAACTACTGAACGTAAAAATTTGAAATTTTGCACAGCCATGTAATATTAATTTCTGCATCTATTTCCATCGACATTTGGCTAGGTCGCTATTCATAATTCTTTTGAATATTAATTTTATAATTCATAATTCATATTAATAATTTATTAAAAATCATAATAACATTAAATTATGTTTGGGTCGTTTAGTTCTAATAGTACGAATAAAAATCAGCTTCTTACTACCAATATTATATGAGATATGAATTGAAGTATGAAAAAATATTTTAACATAGGGGGAGGGGGATTTTGGCTGCTCATAACTCACTCATTTTCTGTCCAAATTTATTGAAAATGGGTGTCCGGGGTTAAAATGAGCTAAATTTTTGAAATATGAAGTGAAATCTAGGGGTTGCTATTGAGAAAAAAAAAGTTGGTGAGAATTTTAATATGTAGATGGCCCCTTATGCAATTTTTATGCATAGCAAATTAAAGTGTGCGTCAATCGTAAACGATTGGTATCTGTAACTTTGCTGTACGACGAACGACCGCCGAAAAAAGTACAAGTGGGACTTTTTTTTTCATCAGCTGTACATTGCAGGATTTAAAATATAATTCTGTAGCTTGCAGTAAAAGCTATTCAGCTCACGGCAAAATCTTAAATTTTTGGAGTAACGCTAAATTTCAGCTGCAGTTTTTTTTTTCGCTGAACTTAAAAAAAAATTCAATCAATAATGCAATGAAAAAAAATGCTCACCATGGTCGAGTGGATAAGACAATCAAAATTGTAGACGGCTTAAGAGTGATTGTCTAGCATTCTGGCCTATCGCGCGGATACTGATTCAACGGTTTGGAGTTTTGGTTAGTTTCCTCCGGATTCAACGTGAATACGCTTTAGAACCTCTTAAAAAGACCTCCGACCAAGGCACCTCCCCTCCTTGACAAATAGCCTTGCGTAGCATTGTCATATCATAACACTGCAACAATGAAACGGAAAAAAAACTTTTATTGTAAGTTTCTGCAATTTCATAAGCAACTTCAGTATGTGGAGTACCCTGTTTAGACCTACGTAGAGGTCGTTCTGGTGGACGTAGGCCATGGGAACTTGGTTAATACGTTATGTGTACCATCTGGAAAAGAAATCTGCAATTAAAAAATAGTACAACTTTGGACTTATAGATGGCGTTTTGCACGAAGGAATGACATTATGCAAATTCTGGCAATTTTGAAAATCCAGTAGTCAATACCTTATAATCATCGGGGTTTTCTTTTTTCCTTTTCTTTTCTTTATTTCTTTCTTTTCTTTAAAATCTGCAATGATTTATCATTCGCCCTGCGAAAATCGACGCTGAAAGACAGTAAGATTTTCAATTGTTGATGAGAAGCTTACGAAATTCTCCCAGTGGTGTTGATAAATTACCGCAGCTCTGATGGAACAACGTATTCGCTAAAAATCTTTTTTTTTTTTTTTTATTCGCTAAAGGCATGGCGGGAAAATAACTATAGAGCCTTGACTACTTGCCTTTTTAAAACGCTCCAAATTTTCATAAAATCTAAATTTTCTGAATGAAAAGTGCCATCTATCGGCCGAAGTCTGAACTATATGTTTATTACCATGGCTAACTGGCTAAATATCAAATTGTAAGCTAAGTAAATTATCCCATTTCGGGGCGGGGGCCAGCAGCCCCCCTCTGGCTACGCCCCTGCTTCTCGGACTTTTTCTGATGAAGACCGAAAGAATTTTTTGGTCGAAACGATCGTAACTATTATAAGTTACATTTTATGTGTGTTTTTTTCACAAAGTTTTTATTCATTTTATCGTTTAACCCCAGTATTTTGAGTGTTTTTTACGTATAGGGAGAATGCTGTATTCATATATTAAAATAGTAGTTCCGAAAAACAAGTCTTTAAAAAGTATTACAGTCTTCTGAAGATTCAAATAAAACATAAATTAATATATTTATTTATTATTAATTTATTACATGTAGAAGAAGCTCCTAAAGGCATTAACCAACTACCAATTTCTTAAATTATTTTTCATTATGTGCATGGATGAAGAAACGTTTCAAAATATTTATAGATAAAAAATACATTCTGTATAAACAAAAAAAATAAAAAATAAATTTAAAAATCAAGTATTTTTGACAGTTTTAATGCCCTTTTAATTGTATGAACTGGCCCATTAAATCGCTCTGTTCAGGTCATAAAACTAGCGCCACGGCGGACAGAATGTCAACTACCATGTATACGGGCTTTTAGACCCGTTTGGATAGCCGGGAAATATCCCAGTTAGCCATGTTATTACAGATTTCTTTTTCCCCACGGTCCATATAACGCATTTACCAAGTTCCAGCGGAATGAGTTCACTCAAACAGCCGCTACGTAAATTTAAACAGGTTAACTAATTATTACCACCCAAAAAGATGAGATAGATTTGGTTTAATCTCATTTGTGCTATTATGGCCAATGATAGGGCTAGGAGCGATTGTCCTCCGTAAGGTTCTTTCTAAGGCGTCCTAGACCGTATTTACACAAAGTTTCTGGAGAAAACAAAGGAAAACTCCGAACGGATAGGTCGGAGGACGCGACCTGGGTGTGCACCAGGCACATTCCGTCTCCCAGTTGAGAGCGCTTTACGCTCAGTCACTGGTCGGGCCAGATGAGAGAAAGAAGCATTCGAGGAATAACGCTTGAAACGCTCGCAAATGAATTTTCCGCCAGAACTGTTGATCATCGCGACTGTTTTGGGTTAATCTCACGTCATTAGCCATTCCTGCCGCGACTTACTTCGATCCCTGGTATGTTGTCAACAGCCATAAATTGTAACAAAATTCATGTGCAATATACAGGGAGTATCACAATCCCCTCCCGGGTTTGGAAGGCTTATAAAAAATATATATTACGAATACAAAGTTGACTTTATTGGAGTGTGAAATGTTACAAGTTTTATTTCACAAAAGTCCGATATGCGAACCTTTCGTGGCAGCAACGGATTAATGCAATTTTTTCGGGGGTAGTGCAGTTAGTTTGTGGGGGGGGGGGCAGTTAAAATATTGACATACACATCCACTTTATGGAAGTAAAATACGATCTTTTACATTAATTTCTTTTTTCTCTATTGGAGCAGCCGCCACTCCGCCCTCCACCTATAATCCGTCCTTGTTTCCTGAAGCTGATGATTCGACAAACTAACGGCCCCCTACCCTCGACAAAATTGCATTATTACGTCGCTGTCACGAAGGGTTCACATATTGGACTTTTGTGAAATAAAACATGTAAGACATTTCTTTCTCCAATAAAGTCAACTTTTTTGCTGTATTGGTAATATATACATTTTTTTATAAGCCTTCCAAACACGGGAGAGAGTTGTGATACACCCTGTATATTTATACACTACGTAAAAACAGTTTTTTATGTATTTAATTTTTTTTTAACCCAATGCGTAAATGTATGTAACATGTTAATTGCTTCAGTAATCGCAGTAAATAAATAAGAAGCGTAACTTATACTACTATAACTAAAATATATTTGAAAAACATATCCTCGCGATATTCACGTAACTTCCAAGATTTTTAATAATGTCTCGAGATCCAACAAGCTTCGAGTACTGCCTCTTAATACCAGATGTTCCAACCATAAAAAGTTGGTTGATCTTTAAATTTGTGCAAATCCTCTTTCTACTGATCGCTTTTTTATTCGAATTCTCCTCACTAAAACCCATTTTCTTTAAATCGGCTAGATAATAAAAAATAAACAAATGAAATTCTTAAGAAACAAATTGTTCTTTTACAGTGCTTATATTTTTCCTTTTGTCGCAATTTTCTATTCATTGCTTAGCAACTAAACTACTTAAATGAATTATTCATGGAGATAAAAACTACTTGCGTGTTTCAAAATTGGTTATATTCTGTTCTTTCTTTTTTCCCCTCACTTAATGCGCATGCGCTGAGTGTTTATAAAATGTGCATTGTGGAATGATCTGGAACAGTCAGCTTTACCAATGACCAAATTAAAATTTTTTTGCACTAGAGTTCTATTTCGCTCAATCCCGTATTTGTGTATACTCAATTTTGTCTACGCGATCTTGTAGAAAAATATGACCTGTCACGGTGCTTTTGTAGATATGAACAGTCACAGTGAAGATCTTTTCAAATGTGTTTGTGGGGGGGGGGGCGCCGTTCAGAGCCTGATTATGACCCAGAAGGGCAGCAGGCATTGGTGAATTTGAGGCCCCCATCTATGAAATTTGTTTAATTTTTCTTAAAATTTTGATATAAAAAAGAATATTTCAGAATAACATTTGAAATTTGGGGCCCTTTCGAGCCGGGGGCCTTGGGCAAAGTCCCGATTTGCCCATGCGATAATAAGGTCCTGGGGGCGTTAATAAAATGTTGAAAGTCGCCCAAGGTTTGCAATTTTTCATAATTGATGGTAAAATTTGGTGGATGGTAAGTTAGAAGATGTCTGGCGAATATTGTAAAACAGTTTTAGTAGGCGATTTTAATGTCGATTTCTATTCCGATCACGTGTTTTATGGAACAAAGAAGACAAATACAGTGCACTCATAGATTATGATGCACTTTCCGAATGGTATTTATAAAGGTGTAGTTATACTGTGTCTGGCGAAAATTTTTAAACAGTTTTGATAGATGAATTTAATGTAGATTTCAATATAGATTTCAATTCCGAAGAAGTGTTTTATAGAACAAGAAAGGAAAACACGGTTCACTCATAGATTATGATGCCCCTTCCCAACAGTATTGAAAATGGTAGAGGATAGTTGGAATATGCTTGGCGAAGGTTGTAAAGCAGTTTCAGTAGGTGATTTTAATATAGATTTCGATTGCAAAGATGTGTTTTATGGAACAAGAAAGACAAACACGGCACACTCATGGATTATGATAAACGTTCCAAACAGTATTTAAAATGTTTAAGTATAGTTGGGATATGCCTGCGAAGATTGTAATACACTTTCAGTGGATGAATTTAAGATAGATTTCGATTCTAAAGATGCGTTTTATGGTACAAGAAAGATTTGATTCCTTTTTTAACGCTCCCACTCTAGTCAACATAAAAAAATTGCCGCACTTTGGCGAGCTTTCAAGTCATGGGTCTTTAGGATTTATGCACAAGTTTCAACGCTCCCAAAAGAACTAGATGAAAACTAAAGTGAACAAATTAGCGATAAAAGCACCAGTTAAGGAATTTGAAGACACTTTATTACTAAAACTTCACTAATCGTAACCCAAAAATAAATTTAAAAAAAAGTAACGTAATGTTGCACTTATATATTCCACATCACCATTTTAATTTTAAATTGCGGCTGCCAGATAAATACAAAAAATCGTCATGTTAACTGCATATGTTTTATTATCACCTTGGCGAGAGTCGGAATCAACCCAAGAAAGGAAATTGGAAAAGGAAAAGGATTAAAAATTTGCAATTAAACTGAAATTTTTTACATTCGATAATAAGGTCCTGGGCAGTGGTGGCGCTAGACTTTCCCCGACGGGGGGTCACCACTCCCCGACGAGAGGGCACAAATATACATGTACATATGCTAAGTGGCGTATCCAAGAGGGGGCTTTGACCTCCCGCTTGGATGACATTTTTGTCACCAAGTATGATATGAAAATTTGCAACTATTCGCACCATTTGAAAATATTTTACTTTAGAAAGTGATTTGTTCACGATAAATCATTTTCTAAACTAAAATATCCAGGATCCAGATAAGTTTAGAGGAGATGGAGGACAATATAATGTTTTTGTATTGTGAAATATTTCCAGGAATCGGATCGACATACATAATCGGACACCCAGCCCGGATATTTTCAAAAACCACAGCACAATCTTTCTTGGTAGATTATTATTTAAA
>JAWZYV010019110.1:0-31447 GCA_038373885.1 Cheiracanthium punctorium | reverse complement strand
TGAACCTCAGTGGGAAGAAGCCCGATTTAGCTGGGTGTCCCTTATTTTTGAATCAATTCAAGATTAGGGAAAAACCATCTGAAATTGGCATCCCCAGATGTAGCGTTAAATATAGAGGACACACTGGAGCCACTACGGATTTTAGTGTGCTAGTTCCCATTAGCGTACATGGTACCACAGTAGCCCAGCCTCTAAAGGAGTTCACCCTCCCAAGCACTGGCCAAGCCGGGTTCTTCTTCACTTTCCGTGTACTTACGGGAACGGAGTTTAGTGACTAGGCCAACGAAGGAAGAAGCAATCTGTAATAGTTATTTCGAATTAAACAGAAGCAATATTTTTATTCCGTGTGATGCAGCTGATAATAAAAAATAAAATATGCATCCATTTTAATTATTACTATTATTATTATTACTTTTGGGTTTAAAAGGGGCATTTTGTAATTTTATTGTTCTAGGGATTTTCTTTCAACATTTTATAAATTTTGATATAGATTTTTTATGCAAAGTTATTTAAATTCTTATTTTTAACGTACAGTAACAACCTCTGTTATTCGAGTACCAGATTAACGGTGGAAATCCCGTAAAGACCACACGTCAGAAAAGCTATGAAATTTCCAAATCTTAATTTATAGATATACATAGGACTAGCGGCTACCCGCAATTCGTCCGCGTCGGCTTTAGAATTAGGTCCCGAGAGAAACGAAGCATGTGTGAATAACAAATATGTTTGCGACTAAAGAAACTGCATTTAAATATTATTTGCTTTTTACTTATTTTAAATGAAGTATAAAGCATGGTAGTATACTTCATTTAAAATAAGAGAGTGTGCAGAATTACTAAATTTAGATTTTTTTTCAGGCATTTGGCGAATAGAGACAATTACGACAGTATTTGCAAACTGTTTTGAGTGTTCTTGTAAAAGAAATATTTATGCTATATGCATGAATTTTAGCCTATGTTAATCAGGAATAGTACAGCTTTCTATTAGCGAAAAAGTTTTAGAATCGGTTCTGTAGTTAAAGAGATGCCCATAGAACGTAATGTATTAGAATTATTTTGAGTGTTCCTGTAAAGGAACTTTTTGCTCTACATGCATGAATTTTAGCCTATAATACTCAAGAATAGTGTAGCTTACTATCAGTGAAAAAAGTTTTGGAATCGGTTCAGTACTTCTGAGATACACATAGAGCGTAATGTAATTCTTATGAGTATCCCTGTAAAAGAACTATTTGTGATATATGCATAAAAGGTAGCTTATAACACCCAGGGTCCCCCCAGTGTCTAAGAGGTTCTACTCTCAAAACTGGAAGGCGGGAGGTGCCAGGTTCAAATTCCGGTCGCGCCTGTCGACCTAGCCTCTCGCAGTTTTCCGTGTTTTTTTTCCAAAACCTCGCGAAAATAAGGGCTAGGATCCCTTAGAAAATTCCACACAGAGGAATTCCCCATACAGGCCTAGGACCCTATAGGCCTAGGACTTTCAATCAGTGAAAAAAGTTTTTAAATCGGTTTAGTAGCTTCAAAATTTCCATAGAGCGCAATGCATTAGCATTATTTTGAGTGTCTTTGTAAAAGAATTATTTATGCTATATGCTTCAAAGGTTGCCTGTATGTTAATCCAGGGCATAAACTATCTTCATTACAAAATTTTCCAACCATTTTTGTGTGATTCAGTCAAAAACATCCAAACAGATAAACGTACACATTTATATTATTGGTAGGATTTGGAAATTTACGAACTTTAAGAAACACATCTGGACTTTTCTTGGTACTTACGTATTATCCCGGCGGTCATTCCCGCCAAACTGTTTTTTCGTCAAATGAGTTGCCAAATTGTTGTCAATCGTATTCAAAACCATTAATAATTTCATGTGCCCGGCATTTATCTCGGCAAAAGATCGCTTGTCTTGGCGGACCGCCGGGATAATATGTTATAGTCTAAGAGCCAGCGACCGCCAGACCTTCGTCATAGTATAAAAGCTGAAACTTTCTCTGCGCATACCCCCCAACAGAGGTAGGAACAATAGGCCACTATAAAGTTTGGATGATCGTGGCTTTGTCAGGTAACAGGTGGCAAAGGTGTATAAAATTACTGAAAATTTCGTCATTTCATAAAGCTTAATTTTTTTATATGTTCTTCTTCGCAGTACTAGAAATCAGTTTATCCCTTGCCAGACACTTTTCCATCGTGGCAAACCCCCGCCAGACAACCTCAAAGTCATGGAAATCTGTTGTGTTCGTAAACTCCCGCGGCGAAGTACGTCAAGCTGTCACAAAGTGCGAAGCACATTTTATACTGCTACTTCTGAACTTTCTTACGCGCGAACTTTCTTGCAGCGCGTTCGTAATAGAATTACGTTTTTCACAACAACGTCTTGTAGTTGTTGAAACGTCTTGTAACAACTTCGGTTCCAATTTTTGCTTTTGGTGGAATTTTGCTAATATCATAAGACAATGTACTAAAACTTAGGGGGGGGGGTGCAAGTACCCTACCTTGCTTCCCCTTATGACCGCCTGTTAACACCCATTTTTCAATTCATCTTTCAAAAATTTAGCTAATTTTATACCCAGATACCGATTTCCAATGAATTTTAATTAAGAATTAATGAATTATGAATTTTCAAAATTTTCCTCTCCCTATGTTAAAATATTTTTCCACACTTTAATTCCTATCTCATTGAATATTGATGATGTTAAGAAGCTATTTTTTACTCTGATTATTAGAACTAAAAAGCCCAAACATAATTTTCTGTTATTATGAATTTTTATAAGAATATTAATATTAATTATAAATTATTATATTAATATTCGAAAAAAAAATATAGCGACCTGACCCAAATTTGGATGGAATTTGATACAGAAAATATTTTCTATAAGGCTGTGCAACATTTCAGAATTTTATGTTGAATAGTTGATTTTATATTACTGAGTTAAGGGGAGTTAAGGGGTTGTGTTGAGTTAAGGGGTTATATATCAATTTTAAAAATAACAATTTTTGGAAAGTTATATTAAAACAATCTTTAATAATTTAAATTTTTATTTGCACAAAAATAATAAATGTAATCGATATTTTAAAATAGCAAATTTTGAAACAAACACATTGAAGGTTTCGAAAGTTTGATGGTGCTTTAACATGTAATAATTCATGTTCATTTCGTCTCTCAAATATTTTACATTAAAAAAAAAAAAAAAAAAAAAAAAAATTAGGATTCTTTTTTAATCTTTCCTTAAGATCATCATTTTCACATAAAAAAATATTTTTAACCCTTTATAAGGCAGTCGTAAGAATACTTACCACCTACGGTCTATTAAATACAGAAATCAATTATCATTAGTGAATTTTCTGATTTTTGTTCAGTTATATTGGATGCATATTTTTTTCCATCCGTCTAGATTCTAAATTATATTTGGCGTATGAACTTTTCTTTCATTCTTAATTTTAAAGAAAGTTCGAATAATGACTCGAAAATTGAGCATAAGAATCATCGCTTTTAATTATATATTTTTGCGTTTAATTCGTGTACAAGCAGGAGTTAGGTTTCCGACTTCGATTTTGTGAATAATTAATGTTTCTCCTGCAAAATTTCTCTATTTGTTTAATACTTGTTTCTCCAATCTTCGCGTGGGATATTACAGTAGAACGAAAATATATGAATTAATCCCAAAAAATGGGCCGGAAAAATCCCAAGTACTTTCGACTCTCTGCACATAAACTCGCCTTATAAAGGGTTAAACTATTAATTAATTCTGCCCACAGTTTCAAACATACAGAATCCACTTACTCTGTGTGTGTGTTTGTCCTCTAGGACCTAATAAGAGGAACATTATTTATAAATTGAGTCTTGGCAACATTAAATATTATAAATGATTTCTCGCATTTCCAGTAAAAAGTTTATTATTTTTTACCATTACTTTCTTTAGAGCATTTCGCCATTTAAGCATGATTTGTGACGCATGCATTATGAAAGCCTTATGATGAGGGTACGCTTTGTTTTAGACAAATTTGATTCAGAAACTAATTTAAAAAAATTGTCTGTTAAGATCTCATTTTGACAGAATCAAATATGTTATCCTAAGAAAGAGAAACACAGATTTTTCAGTGTAGTCAATAAAATATAAATTTGTCATGCCAGAAAATCTTATGTTGGCAAGAACAAGCATTCGATGCAAGTTTTGCCAAAAGTATCATAAACAACTCTTTTTCTTAATCTGTTTTTTTTAAGTAATCTGCCACTTCTGTTAGTTTAAAATAGTAATTAAAAGCATTTTTTTTTGTAGTACTATTCAAATAATTGTTGTTTTGCGTTTTTATTGCATTTTAAATTAGTATATTATTAGTTCTTCTGTAATCATTTGAAAACAATTAGTTCTTTTTAACAAGCTTTTATAGTTTCACCTGTATGTAACGGAATCTTGCAATTCAATTTTCACCCACTTCCAGCTATCCAAATAACTTAAAATATTGCAGCCATCCCAAAAATCGATGACAATATAATACTGTATAAAATGGCGTGTGCAGCGTAAATAGTTCTCTTACAGGAGCCCACAAAGTTATTTCAAATGTAGAGATTTTTTAGTGTGTGCGAAAAAAGTCGTCCACTACAGCCACCGAATCTAAGTTTCAGAACGTTTGTTTCAGTAACTTTAGTTCAATCTGCTTTAATAGCGTGTTTTTTAGTTTTTTAAACTATTATTTTTCATAAAAACTAATATCCTGATTTTTGAGTAATAATCTCCAGTTTTTCACCTTTGCTAAAGAGGCAACACTGATTTATATTTAAAAAAAAATTTCTTATACAATTTTATTGCAAAGTAAAAAAATAGCTTTTCTACGACCAAAATTCACCGAGTTATAGCCGCTTAAAGTTAGAGCACTTTTTGTGCCGCAAAGTACAGAATGAATTTGAGAAATATTAATACAAAATGGTTTTGAGCCTTGTAATATTTATTAACATTTTTATTAACTGTTTTATGAATGTAGATTGCACTAGACAAGATTGAAGGTTTAACTGAGTGTAACAAAAATGAAATAACATAAAAATATAGCTTATACTGAAAATAGGAAGTTTTAAAGAATTTTTATAATGAACCTATGTTAAATAACAAAGTAAAAGAACAAGGGAATAAAACACTTAACTATACATTAAATTAGAAGATGAAGCATACTTTAAAATACGAATCTATGCATTCTAAAATCTTAAAATTGTATTGCAAATCCGTTTAGCGTAACATTTGCTCCAAGTAGCTTCCTTCGCTTTTGGGGTGGAAATTGGGATATATTCCTCTCCTCACAAATTTTCACAGTAGTTAACAAGAGTTTTTAAAATGTGTCCATTGAGCAGACATTTCGCCTATTGATACAACATTATATTTCATATCCCTCTATTGATACAACATTATATTTCATATCCCCGCCACAATTGTTTTTGACTAAGCTCCAGCACACGTGTAGAAAACTCTTCCAGTACTTTTTGTCTGATATTGGGTGTTACACACCTGCATATTTCAGTACGATTTAGTAAGTATGATGGATTTCTTTTACTAATATGAAGGACTAGAGAAATAGATAATAAAGAATAGATTTTAATTAATATAAAATCGACTACTGAACGTGAAAATCTGATATTTTGAACAGACACCAAAATTATTTTTGCTCCGGTTCACGTCGAAATTCAGTTAGGTCAGGTCGGTATCAATATTTTTTTCTTATATTTTGAATTACACCAAAAATCTGATATTTTGAACAGTCACCAAAATTATTTTTGAGCCGGTTCACTTCAAAATTCAGTTAGGTCAGGTCGGTATTAATAATTTTTTCTAATATTAATATCATAGTTACCATTAATAATTTATGAAAAAATTACAATAATATAAAATTATGTTTAGGCTTTTTAATTTTCATCAAACACAGATAATCTACACGTGTATATTATCTGTGGGAACAAACGTAGATAGCGAACGACGGTCGAATAAAGGACAAGCCTTTCTTTTTTCCCCGTCGAAAAACTGTTGAGGATGTGGGGGACACCCTTGTAAATTGGCACTCATCGGTCCACAGAATGTCATATATGATATCATCATTTGATAATTTCATCAAATGATGAAATTATCATTTTGCTTATTCAAAATCAAATTGCAGAAACCAAATTTATACGTTTTCTTAGTTTCCTGGCTATAATTCTTGCACAAAAAGGGAACAACATTTACTTAAATTTTCCCATACTTACGATTTAGAATAGTTGCACGCTTCGCTAACATTTCTTACACTATATTGTGGATGAGCAAGAGCATATCCTAGGACATCTTCCACACAAGTACGTGCTTTGTTGAGTCCGTGATTCTGCTTGTTCTTGGACAGTTTCGAACGTCGCTGGTTTTGCTTAAGCGCGCTTCACTACTTTTAATATAATACTTGCAAATGAATGATGCCATTCAAACATTATATAGCATGCTGCTTCGCAGTCTCTTGCTTATTCCAACGAAATTTTCCGTAAAGTAACACCATTTCAGTGTATTCATTAGTAATAAACACCACATTTAGTTTTTTATTCTTCATTACCTATGAATATCATGAACTTTAGCCAAAAAATAACAAACTAATTCAAACAACAGCTTTTCGACTCCAGTAAAATTTTAAAATTTAATACTTATCATCTGCCAACCATTTCATCGAAACAGGATATTTAATTTCAATTTATTCAAATTCACTCCACAAATCTCAATTTTTGTATTCGAGCTCTTCAACAAATGTGTCATTGCTTCAAGAATGCGCTATTTCACTTTTAAAAAATTATCAAAATTCTGTTATTTCGTTTACAGAAAAGATCTTCAATAGACTCCATATAGATATTTGTCGAGCCTGATTATAACTCTTCGTTTGAAGGATTATTATTCTCTAATTTGTTTCTCCACACTCCGCATTATCTTAACAAATAATATTAAAACCTACGATTTAAAATTTCAATATTTTTATGGTTCCATAAAGCATTACTATAACGGCACAAAAATGTGGAGAAGTGAATTAAGTCAAAACGTTTGGTGCTTTCTAACTCTGCGAATTCTCGCTGTAAAGAGGGGATTTAAAAAAAAAATTGAATGAAATTGTATACGGAATTTTTTTTAGAAATATAACTGATAGGATTGCGGGGCCGCATAAAAATTTTAATTCTGAAATTTTTATAGGATTTTATTTATTGATTTCGACTGTTTCTGATATAATAGATTGTACAATTTAAAGCATTTTTGGAAATGAAACTATGTGTATCTGGCTTAGTAAATAGCCATTGGGACCATTATTAATATTAAACATCCTGTATATATGCATATGCATACACACCCATCATTGACGTATGTTGGGTGTCAAAGGTGGAGTATCTTACTCTGTTAAACTTCGACATATATATGAGAATGCATGGTGAAGTAGCAGAGTGCAAGCTAATGTACAGTCCTACTTCTAGAAAGTAAACATGATTTAAGTATTCAATTACATAGTTCATGAAACGTATCCAAATAAATTATAAAATAAAGAGATGATATGAGTTATCCTAATTTTTGAAGTTTACTTATATGAGCTATTGAGTGAAAATGTGTAATACTTTGTGATACCGCACTTTTAAAAAATATAAAAGTCATTTAAACATAAATTTCAATGTTTTTATGAAGTTTTTCTTCCGATCATTTCTTCTTTCTAAAAGTATTCTTCTCTCAAATTCTTAATTTTCTCAATTTGATTATAATGTGTCCATTCCAAAGTGTTGTACTAATACTTTTATGGAATTTGACATTTGTCGGGCTTTGTAGCTAGCCTAACTATCCCGAGGATATGTCACTGATAAATTTCATGAGTGCATTGATTTTAGTACTTATTTTATATGTATATATATTTATATAATATTTTTTTCGCTCTCTGTCTCTTTTTAGTGACCTTATGTGCTACAAAAACAACCACGAAAGGTGACGGTACAGCAATTTCTAATGACCGTGAAAGATGCACCAAATTAAATACGGGTGCACGAAATAAGATAAAACTGGCTTCTATTGTTACAAGAAAGCAGAAGAATGAAAAGCCAAGGAAAAAGATAAAGGAATATGGCCAACAAGTAAACCACGAGGAAAAGTTTAATGAAACCTCAGAATACATGCCATCAAAATATTTTGCCAGAGGCTAACGATAAAGGAGCCTATGAGAAAACTGTTTTGGACAACGGCGAGAACGGAAGTGTGATTGATTGCCGTAATCCAAAGGATTTAGATTCTATTTCCGATAAATATGCATTTTTATCTGTTCATAGTGACGGTGAAGAGTGCCGAACACTTAATCTTAAGACTCTACCGGCTTATTTTACAAATCAAAGAGTAACTCAAAAAAAAAAAAAAAAAAAAAAAAAACGCTTTTAAACAAGGGCGAGGAAGGGAACCTAACAGATATTTCGGTCTGTAGTTTGGAATTCGATACCGATGAGTATGAACCTTCATTAGAGGATTGTGACTCTGAAGAGAGTTCAGAAGATGAGGGAGAAATATGCAGCACACCAAAATTTTAACCAGATAAATTTACATGCCAAAATATTAAAAACAGCCAAAATGATGTAGTACCTTCCGATTTAAAAACAATTCAAGTTTTGGGTACTAATAATGAATCAGTTAGAAAATGGGACAAAAAAAAAAAAAAATACTGCTGTCCCTTCTGTAAAAAGTACTATGCAAAATTATCAAGACACTTAGAAAGCGCGCATACCGATGAAGAGGACGTAGCCAAATTGACAAGTTTAAAAGAGTTAAAAGAGAAAAAGAAAAGAATGGAAATAATATGTAAATTAACAAATATAGGCAACTACTTGCACAATTGTGAAGTGTTAAAGAAGGGAGAAGGTTTTTTAATGGTTATATACCGACCAAATGAAACTAAAGAAGTGAAATCGGACGACTGCATACTTTGTTCAAAGTGCTATGGGTACTTTTCAAAGAAAGAATTGTGGAAATATAAATGCCTGTTTAATAATAAAATGAAGCATGCTTCTATTGCCTCTGGAAGGAACTTATTGCCTGTGCCTTCTTACATTGATGAGAATGTAAAAGACATTCTGAATTCTATGAAGCAGGATTCTATCAGTAGAATAATAAAAAGTGACAAAATTATTACAGAATTTATGAGAAGAACTTACCCCGAAAAAGGGGACATCAACATCACAAAAAAGCCGAAATAAGAAATTATGCTCGAGAACTTGGAAAACTTTTGAATGAAATAAGAATAGTTAAAAAAGAAGATTCTTGTACAATACTTGATATTATTGATCCGCGTGAGTATGAAAACATTTTATTAGCTGTGAGATGTCGCACGAATTATGATGCTGCATCGCGGAAATTCCAAACACCGGAATTAGCCAGAAAAATTGGCTTGCATATTGAAAAGTGCGGATTCATAGTACAGGGTTTTGCCTTAGAAGATACCGATTCGATTTTACTCGAGAAGAGCGAAAATTTTTTTTAATAACACGAATTGAAATTTTTTGTCGAAATCAGCGCAGAAGCAAAAGGTACCTAAATAACGAAAAAACGAAAATAAGGAAAACGAAAATTGTTTCCTTTGTAACGGTATAATAAAACTAACAACGTACTTACGCGAAAACGCCTTGAGAAATATTGCTAATATTAACAACATCACTTAATAGGACTCAAAGCGATATTATCTAACTAATTTTATTAACTAATTTAGCACGTATATATTTTAGAACCATAAAATTAACATTTACCTTATAAATTTTGAGCTACTTTAATATCTAACTTAATAATAAATATTGTCAGGCAATAAAAAAGTTTAAATTACTCACTGTCGAATGGAAGAATATTTTTTTACTGTGTTTCTCGTTAGCTGACCCACTGAACCCCATTTGTTGACCCAGTGTACCCCTTTAAGGAGTACACTGGGTCAACAAAAAGTACTTAAGAAAAATGTTTTTGTACTGTACAAAAACTTTCTTAGAATTGAACTAAAATTAATTAGGATAGCCAATATATCATAAAACATAATACATTAGTTTGATAGTATGTTTTTTAAATATCTTTAGAATTATATTTAGAAATCTAAAAAGTGACCCACTGTACCCTTGTTTCCCCTAATACACTGTCTACCAATAAGTATTTGGACACCTATGCAAATGACGATATCTGCGGTCCTGAGGTACGTAGCGGCTAGAGACCCTTTATGGGTGAGATGCGGCAATGAAGGAGATTGATCAACGCAAGAAGAACCATTAAAATGATTGATTGCCTCCGCACGGTACCGAAATCTAGAAGAATTTCAGACCTGAACCTTAGATATGGTCCCTTATTACGTAGCCATGCACGTGCGGGCTTTGTGAAAGGGGGGGAAACCCGAAGCAATCCCTTGGCCGGATGCTGCAAAAACATTAGAACATGCTGCAAAGACATGTCTTTGTGATGCAAACTAAAACGACGTATAAATGAAATATTAATAAACAACTTTGATTATTACATGTTTAACAACGCTGCTAATGCAAATTTATGTATCTCTAATATATAAAATTCTCCTGTCCCAGTGTTAGTCACCTAACTCCTCCGAAACCACTCGACCAATTTTAATGAAATTTTCTATGTATATTCGTTAGGTCATAGAATAGGTTTTTAACTATGTCTCATAC
The DNA here is from genome assembly GCA_038373885.1 of Cheiracanthium punctorium. NCBI lineage: Eukaryota > Metazoa > Arthropoda > Arachnida > Araneae > Cheiracanthiidae > Cheiracanthium > Cheiracanthium punctorium. The sequence goes on along the minus strand of JAWZYV010019110.1, from coordinate 20,790 downwards.
CACTAAGTCATAAGGGCGGTCCATCCTAAAATGTTTAGCCCCCGAGTGCTATTCATTTCAATCAGGATTTCTGTGTAGACATTATCGTGTCGAATCACTTTTCAAATGTGTTTGCCAGATAATGTGGAGAGGGGGGGGACGTTAATAAAATGTTGAAAGTCGCACAAGGTTTGCAATTTTTGATAATTGATCGCTAAATGTGGTGCCAAAACGTGACACTTTATCTTATAAATAAAAATGAAATTCTGTTTGTTTGTTTGTTTGTTTGTTTGTTTGTTTGTTTGTGGATTTGATTCGTATACAAATCCACAAAAATGGACCTATCGGCCTGAAATTTAGTACAGATATGTAAAATAATATAGAATAACTCATAGTCCACTTTAAAACTTTGAAAGTCCACCCGTTCCCGGAATTTAAGAGAATTTTTATGCTCTTCACGCAAAAATCTTTCCGTAATTGTAACCCCTGTAGTGAAAAAAGTGTGAAATAAAGATCGTGGTTGCCATGTGTGGCGATTTTGCCGAATAAAATGTCGTTCGTATACAAATCCACAAAAATGGACCTATCGGCCTGAAATTTAGCACAGATATGTAAAATAATATAGAATAAATCGTAGTCCACTTTAAAACTTTGAAAGTCCACCCGTTCCCGGATTTTAAGAGATTTTTTATGCTATTCACGCAAAAAGCTTTCCGTAATTGTAACCCCTGTAGTGAAAAAATTGTGAAATAAGGATCGTGGTTGCCATGTGTGGCGATTTTGCCGAATAAAATGTTTTAAATTCTCAAAGTAAAAATAAAAGAATAATAATGATTTTTTTTTTGTTAGTTTATATTCGTAAGATTATTTTTTTTTTAATTATAATATCGTGTGCATGGGAAATCAGAGCAGGAATGTAATGCTTTACACGCAAAACAATAAGAATTGAAGATTTCCGAGGCTAATAGGTAAATTATTTTAGTTTGGCGAAAAAATAAAATGGCTCAAATGCCGATTTTGTGAAAGTGAGTTCTAGCGGTTTGCACAGATTTCGGCTCTGCGCAATTTATTGAGAGCTTAAGGAAATAGATTTTTGAAAACAAGTGCAAAGGTTTTATTAGAATACAGCGTTAAATTTTAATGATCCGTGAAGAAATAATGCAGTTATTAAGGGATTTCAATTGATCTATCTCCAGAATTCTCGCCAAATGAGTACATTGATTTAAGTTGGGGGAATTCCGCCAAATTTCAGAAAATTGAAATCTTCTCATTTAGTACATCGGAGTAATGATGAATAAAACACGTTATAGTTGATAATTTTAAAAATTCGGCTGTATTAAGGGATTCAACTTTTCAAATAAAGGCTTGCTATACTTTTTCGCGGTCCAACCATTTCCCATATATTATTGCTGCTAAGACAATGCTTCGAATGATTTTCTGAAAAAACGCTTGCAAACTGGCGTATGTTGGCACTTTGGCGAGGCTTAGATTTGAAACTGGATTTTATTTGAGACTGGGATATGTAATGACACTGGTTATAGATAAAAATGAATGTTGGTATGAGTGTATGAGGTTGAAAAACTCCAGCACCGTTGAGCACCGTTGCACCATGAAATATGGTTCACCTAAGTCTTTTATCATGGAGAAGCTTTTTATGCTATCCGTTTTCCTCTAACTTGCCACAAGGTGGCGCAGCACAACGTCGAATTCTATTCCGTTTAGCCGTTTGCTATGCGAATATCGTCCAACCGATTTCGATGAAATTTGGTACACGCGAATATTAGAACACGGAGAATATTTTTCACTATCCATTTTGCTGTAACTTGCCGCTAAATGGCGCTGAAAAGCATAAACTTCTATACCGTTCGACTGATCGGCATAAAATTTTTTATACTTACACATTTGAGCACGAAGAATATATTCTAACTGCGTTCCTTTTGATGTTACTCACCACTAGATGACACTGCAATGCATTATTATTTTAACTCGCCACTAGATGACGCTGCAGCAGGCCAAATTCTTGACCATTCAAACGGTCGCTATGAAAATCAGTATACATAGCTATTTGAACAATGAGAATATTTTGGCGTTATCCATTTTGCTATAACTCGCCACTTGACGGCGCTGTAGCAAATCATTACTTTAATTAACTACTAGATGGCCCTGCAGTGTATCACTTCTTGACTGGGCAAATGATCGTTATGAAAATTGGTATACATAGATAGTTGAACACGGTCGCTATGAAAATCAGTATACATAGCTATTTGAACAATGAGAATATTTTGGCGTTATCCATTTTGCTATAACTCGCCACTTGACGGCGCTGTAGCAAATCATTACTTTATTGAACCACTGGATGGCCCTGCAGTGTATCACTTCTTGACTGTGCAAATGATCGCTATGAAAATAGGTATACATAGATATTCGAACACGGGGAAGAGTTTGGCGCTATCCATTTTCCTATAACTTGCCACTAGATGTCGCGTCAACACATGAACTTCAGGACTGTCCAGCCGATAGTCATGAAAATTCGTATACATCGATATCTGAATGCGAAAAATATTTTCGCCGTATCCGTTTTGCTAAAACTCGCCACTAGATTGCGCTACGCCGCATGGCCTTCTGCACCGTACAAACGATTGCCTTGCAATTCGGTATGCATGATTATTGGACACAATATAACGCGATATCCACTTTGCTATATCTGTTTATTACAATGAATAGTAATCACCACAAATCGTAATATCAAAAAGTCCATTCATTCCCGTGCGAAGAACGGGTACTTCAGCTAGTTATAAATATATTTCGCGTATAGTTAGAAAACGCCTGGCGTATATTGTAAAAGAGTTTTATTAGGCGATTTTAATATAGATTTCTATTCCGAAGAAGTGCTCTGCGGAACAAGAAAGGAAAACACGGTACACTCGTGGATTATGATGCCCATTCCAAACAGCATTTAAAATGTCTTTGCGGTATAGTTGGAATATGCCTACAGGAAGAATATGCCTGGCGAAGATTGTAAAACAGTTTCAGTAGGCGATTTTAAGATAGATTTCGATTCCAAAGATGCGTTTTATGGTACAAGAAAGAGTTGATTCCTATTTTAACATCCCCACTCTCGCCAACCTAAAAAATCCCCGTACTTTGGCGAGCTTTGCAGTCATGGGTCTCTGGCAGTTATGCACAAGTTTCAACGGTACTTACGTATTATCCCGGCGGTCCGCCAAGACAAGCAATTTTTCACCAAGATAAATGCCGGGCACATGATATTGTTGATGGTTTGGAATACGATTGGCAACGTATTTAAAATCTACGAAAAGTAGTTTGGCGGAAGTGAACGCCGGGATAATACGTAAGTACCGTTTCAACGCACCCAAAAGAACTAGGTGATAACTAAAGTAAACAAACTAGCGATAAACGCGCCAGTTAAGGAATTTGAAGACATTTAATTATTAAAACTACATTAATTGGTAAAATAAAAATGTAACGGCATGCTGTACTTACATGTTGTTCCAAATCGTCATTTTAATTCTAAATTACGATTTCTACATAAATGCAAAAAATCGTCATGGTAACTGCATATGTTTAATCATCGCCTCCTTGGCGAGAGTCGAGGCGTTAAAGTAGGAAACAATATATAAAACGGTGAAGTATAGTTGTGATATACTTGGTGAAGATTGTAAAATAGTTTTAGTAAGCGATTTTAAGATAGATTTCGATTCCAAAGATGGGTTTGATGAAATAAGAAAGAAAAATACAGCACAGTCATGAATAATGATAACACTTTCCAACATAATGGAATAAGGACGAAAAATAGGGACGATGCATAAATTATGATACGATTTTGATATATAGCACTATAGTGCGTATTTAAAATCTGAAAGTGTTTCAGATTTTCATCCTTTTGGGGGGGGGGCAAAATTTTTTATGGAGTGACTATCAATAAGTCTCAAGGCCAAACTATGTCTGTTTGTGGATTAGATTTGAGCACACCATGTTTTTCACACGGACAGTTATACGTGGCATGCTCTCGAGTGGGCATCCAGTTTGTTTGTGTTATCTAAAGATAGGATAACAAAAAATATTGTATACTCTATTTCGTTAAGGGATTGATATTATTTTTACTTTCCGAACATGTACCATGTAAGGAAAGTATTGTAATCATGAAAAAAGGGCTTCTGAAATCAGGGCTTCTGAATCCATTTATGCTATTTTTACGAGATGTGTGTGTGTGTGTGTGTGTGTTTGTGTGAGTGAGTGTATGTGTGTGTGTTTGTGTGTATGTGAGTGAACGCGATAGCTCCTGAACGGAGCATTCGATTGAGCTCTAATTGGATATATATGTCATAAACCACCGTCGCAAGACCGGTATTGATTTTGGTGTGTATAGGACTTATAGTTTTTCTACAGGGCTACGACAAAGATTTCTCTTACATTATGGCCTATGGGGGGGAATTCTTGAAAGTGCGCTAGCGTTTAAACAGTAGATTCGATTGAGCTCAAATTGGGTTTATATGTTATAAACCACCGTCGCAAGACCCGTATTGATTTTGGTGTGTATAGGACTTATAGTTTTTCTACAGGGCTACGACAAAGATTTCTCTTACATTACGGCCTATCGGGGGAAATTCTTGAAAGTGCGCTAGCGTTTAAACGGTACCTTCGATTGAGCTGAAATTGGGTATATATGTTATAAATCACCATCTTAACCCATTTGTGCCTAGATATTTTTGCGACTTTCTTCGATTTTCGCCAATATTAGCAGTAATAGATACATTTCTGATGTCAACTTCTTGAACAAGGGATGATTTCTTTTAAAATCTTTATGTATAAAAATTGAAGTGTCAACATCTTACTAGGTCATGTTAACATATTTTGTGGAGTTGAGGTTCAATTCTCATGAATAAAGGCTAGGAAAAATAAATAACGTTTTCGACTGATAGCGATAATGCCGTCCCAAAACAGGGACGCTAGGCATAAATGGGTTAAGACCGGTATTGATTTTGGTGTGTATAAGACTTATAGTTTTTATACAGGGCTACGACAAAAATTTCTTTTATATTATGGCACAATGGCATATGGGGAGAAATTCTTGAAAGTGCGCTAGCGTTTAAACGGTAGCTTTGACTGATCTGAAATTGGGTATATATGTTATAAATCACCATCTTAAGACCGGTATTGTTTTTGGTGTGTATAAGACTTATAGTTTTTTTCTACAGGGCTACGACAAAAATTTCTTTTATATTATGGCATAATGGCATATGGGGAGAAATTCTTGAAAGTGCGCAAGCGTTTAAATGGTATATTCGATTGAGTTTCAATTTGGTATATATGTTTGAATTATTCATCAATTAAAATTTATTTAAATGCTTGGTAATGATCTTAATCGTAAGTGTTCGGAAAGTCGAGTGGAGTCACTCCAGATTTTTTAGTAAAAATATTGTAATTAGCGATATATATAAATTTAAAGAATAAATTACAATGAATTAAAAATATAAATGTTTGGTATTGTGTTATTTTTATATTCCAGCATCGTTCACAGCGCTCCATGCCTCTTCCACTCATATACCACATCCTCACAAACTTAAAATATGTTAATCATTTCTTTCTACTAAAATAATCCTAGGAATAATTTATATGGCAAAACAACGTTTGCCGGGTCAGCTAGTGTAAATATAATAATTGTATGTTTTTAAAGGTAATAGTAAATTTGTTCATGTTAGATATTGTGTTTTCAGGTAAAAACTAAGGTGAAACAAATCCTACATTTATTGGGCAATACCTAATACTGCATACATTTAAGATTCATGTAATATACATTGAATACCATGATGTAATTTTTGTTTGCACAGACATTGAATTTAATGAACCATCCATAGTCGCCCGATTTGCTGATTGTCATTAATTATTATTTACAGCATTACGGATTGAATTAAGTTCATGAAAAGTCTTTTTCCAACGTCTTCTGATAGGCAAAGTGAGTTGTAAACATTTTTAAAAAGTCAACTTCGTCTTTACAAGAAGGTTGTTAAATGTACAACTCTCCACAATTTCTCCCTAAAGAGTAACATAAACACAGAGACAAAATTTTAGAAACTAAGGAAAATTTAAAACTGCGTATAACCGATATTGTGCGTCGTATACACGAAGCATTTTTGCATTAAAATAAATAGGAATGAATCGGGACTTCATGAAAATGACGTATAAATGAGAAACAAATAAACGGTGCCTTACTGTATATATATATATATATATATATATATATATATATATATATATGAGACGTCAGATATATATATATTAATCTGTCCTAAGAGCCCAATTAATGTCAATTATTATATTTGTCCCTGCAAAAGAGTTAAAAGGCTATAAAAAATAGTCTGCGAAGAGCATTCTTTTATAAGACTCAAATACTACATAAAATATATTTTAAACTGGAACAAATATTTTTTCCATGGTTAAACTATATAGAATCTCCTAAAAAAATAGTAAGCCTAGGACACCCGTTATTCTTAATTAGATTTAGGTCAGCACCATAGTTTTGATGAATATTAAGTTCATATGCATATTTCGAGTGTTACCCCCCCCCCAAAAAAAACACACACACACACACACACAAAATGCATGCTTGCAAAATTATTGTATTATTTAGATGAGTTTCAACAATATCAGATTTACATCTAATTTAACTTTAGTCATTTTACTCGTTTAACATTAATTTGACCCCCATACTTAAGATTTGGACAGAAGATCGAATACATGCTCCATAAACATAGCAAATGTGTTCGTTAGAAATGTCGGGCCGTATATTTGTTTGGTTGTCTGATAGATTCAAGAAGGTACTACAGCTACAAACTCTCTCTTGACAATTTTCGTTCTTAAAACTATTTGTTGAATACTACACAACTATTTCACGAATGCAGTACAGTAATACAACTAATAGAATGCAGCTCATTCACTTACATTTATATCAGCTTCTTTGCAGCTGTTCAAAATGGGGAGGGGGGAGTACGAACTTTCCGGACAAACGGGAGTTTCTTAAAATGCCTTATGCAAAAAGGGTTCCATGTTTAGGTATTTTCGTGATGTTTTAGCTTTCGGTTCACGTATAAAAAATTCGCGAAAATAAGTGCTATTACAGTGTATGGCCTACGGTAAATTCAAATTGCACTAGCTGTAAAGTGTTTAAAAATTTCTTCTGGATAAATTTTTTTTGACAGGCGGGGGGGGGGGGGGGGGGGGGGGGGGGGGAAGGGTCTCCCTTCGCAAATGGCTGTCCTGGGGCCCGAAAATCCTGTCGGCCTGATATCATGTCTTATTTATGTGAATATTTCGCCATGTTAAATTACGTTGCGTTTTGATAACAAAATAAATAACTATAAAATAAATAGTTAGTATTTTAGGGGTGAGGGGCCAAATATAAATTAAAAAAAGAGTATGGTAACTATTATTTCAGAGCATTTAAAATTTACAAATTAGTTAAATAAAACGCACGAAAAACTTACAAGTGCACGGGATTTCAAATAATACATGAGGAAAAAAATTTTCAAATCTAATTCATTTGAGGCTTCAACGTACATATAATGATGCAAGATGATCTCGATCCCTGTCGATAGACTGAACATTTTCATAGCATACTCAATTTCTTTGTACTAAAATAGTATTTGAAATCAAATCTGGAGATGAGCAGCCCCCCCCCTTGCCCCCCAAATGGTATGGGTGTCCATGATTTTAGGAAGTATTAATGAGAAAATATAAAACTAATAAAAAACTTTGTAAAAAAAAAATAAACGTTAATTATGCCATAGAAAACTCACTAAGACCTATATAAAACCGAGCCGTACCCCACTCTGCTTCAACTAAGCCCTAGTTTAATACAGATTTTATTTCTTCATGTAATCTGTTAAAGAAAAAAATCGCTACAAAACGAATTTATTCAGTTATTTCATTGAATGACCTCATCGTCTTCCACAAAACAAAAAGGAATTTATTTCTAGCGTTTGCTCATATGTAGCGTTTGTTCATATGTGCATTAGTTTTTGCTTGTTTACAATCTTATGACTGCTTGAAAGGGATGCTGTAAACATTTTCTTTTTAGAAATAAATGTTTCTAATGCAAAATTGTTCATGGACTTATCTTAAATTTTGCTTAAAAAATAAAGCCTTGAAGCAAAATTACTCAATTATACATAGTGGCACTACATCAATTCGGTGGACTGAAGAAAGCGTAAAAAAAACCGCATAATATTGAAGGGGTTTAATTTTTTGGATGAGTGTGTATGTGTGTGAGGGGGGGGGGCACTTGAAATAAAAAATGTAAGAAAGGAATGGGCATCCGAAAGTGCGCTTTTTAGTGGAGTGGATTTTTTTTAAGTATTTGAATTTTTTTTTTTTAGTATCATTTTTACACTAACATGCTTCACACTCTAAGTGCCCCCCTTATAGAAACACTTGTATTTTCACTTAGCCTTCAGTTAAATACTGGGTTCAAATTTGTAGAGGGAGGTGAAGGCATTCACTTGACTACTGGGCTCAAATTTGTTTTGCAGTAAAAGTGCAGATGTGTAGTAATTTCTTTTCTATGTAAAAATAAAAATAAAAAAACTTTATCAAAAGCTAAAGGGCATTGAGGCGTTTCGGACGGCCATGGGGCTACTGGAAAAGTTATCTGAATGGCAATTTTCAATAGAGATGAATACAAAATACACTAATGTACCTCTCTTTACGCCCTTTTGGACGCCCACTTGTTTCTCACATTTTTTCATTTCACGCCCCAAAAATGAAACCATTCAAATTATGCGCTTTTTTTCCGGTGCGTATATTTAATCAAAGTTGGTGAAGGGGAATAGTCTTTGCAATACTAATAATGGTAAAAATATAATTATTAAAACTATTACAACAAAACTAATTAAAAATTAATTTTAAATACAGTTATATATAGCCGATATTTTACATCTTAAGAAATGAGTTTCAAATAATTTTTAGCCAGTTTCCTTTAAAAAAGGTTTTTTTTTAGCATTTAGAAATGAAAACTTGTTTAGAAACATTACATTTATACTAACATTTGATGTAAAAAGTTCTTTTAAGGAAGTTTTTCTAAACTGACTTATTAATACTATAATTTAATTCTGAAAAAAAAGCATGTCTAAAATAAAAGAAGTAATATTTAAATTAAATACTTTCAGAAATAAAAAGAGTTTTATGTAAATATATATACTTATACATTCTAAGAATTATTATTTAAAACCAAAGAGTTAACAAGATAAATTACCATGATTCAGAATAAATTCCTGCACTTATGAAAAGAAAACCAGTAATAACAAGCCATAACTGATTACAAATCAGAGTGAATATGATACCATATTACATAACCTCAAAACAGGATGTCAAGCATTTTAGTACAGTAGACACCGGTTATAACGTACTCTCACAAGACCTCAAAAAGTAGTACTTTGTAGCCGAAGTACGTTATAAGCAATACCGGCAGTAAGATTCAATATTACACAAAAAAAGAAAGTGGGCTCATAATTTCACTGTAATGTGTGTTTTAAACAGGTGTGATTTTTTTAAAAATTTAAATTAAATAAAAACAGAACATTTTTTATTGAGATAAATAATCTCTAATTTTCTTTTGTTTTAAATCAGCAGATGCTACTTTAAAGATACCGTTTTTGATATCCATAATAGACTTTTGTAGAGTCTCCGCATCATCACTTCGGCATTCAAAAAATCGTAATAATGTTTTAGCAGCATGTAATGCGTGGGGTATGCTTGGTACTTCACTATCATCAGGATCATTATAGTAGGGCTTTTCAGAAGGCATTTATATTGCTGAATAACAAAGAGAAAACATGGTCTTGTTCTTAGCCTTGCCTAGCAGGGGGAAAAGATAAAAGATCGCTCCCTTCATTCATACACAATTCATCTCGCTAGAGATTCTAAAACTGACAACGAGTGTTTGTGAACGTACTGAAATTTCCGAGAAAAAGGAAATAAAATGCTTAAGAAAAGCAAGATTTTATTTTTGGCTTTGGTATAAAATGTACGTTATAGCCGAAGTACGTACTTTTGTTAAGTATGTTTTAACCGAAGTTAAACAATATAAATATAGGACTTCAATCGGGACCAAGGGCGCCGGCAGGATCACTTCCAGGGGGGTGCACCCAAGATCAGGGCCGGTCCCGGGCGAAGCGCAAGCACGGGGCCTCTTTCTATCATGTCTTATGTGAGTTACCACTAGCACAGCTAGCACGTATTAGCTTTATTTCTCGGATTTTTTCGGGATATATATCACAGCCATCTGCTAAGCTCAGTCTAATATGATAGCCAAAAAGAATGGCCCAGGAGCGAGGCCTCTTTAAGCGCGGGGCCTTAGGCGATCGTCTACATTCGCACCCCCCTTGGGTCCGCCCTGCCAAGACTATATCTATATATACATATACATATACAGTGTGTTTCTGAATTCATAGGCCAAACTTTAAGAATAAAATGCATATAAAGAAGCATTTTTTGTGTAGCAGATTAGCAGTGTTGGGTTAGAAATAAAAAGTGTAGATGGAAATATAGCAAATGCAAAAGAAATGAAAAAGCTCTACTGTAAATGCTCAAATGTGCTGGTAGCGTCTAGCAAGTGATTGGCGTACCCTTTCGAAGATGCCAGGTGTTCCACGAACGGTTGCAGCGTTTACTAAGTAACGGTGTAAGAACGGTTGTAGCGTTTACTAAGTTTCTTGTAATGAGGCCCTCATCTGTGTCAACTGGAGTCTCGTAAACGGGTGCCTTGAGGTGTCCCCAAAAGCAAAATTCGATACTTGATTAATCTCATGAAAATGCTGGCCAAGCGATTAGTTCAACTTGTCAAGTCGATCGAGGGCCAAAGATGACGATGGTATAATTACGCACATTATTACGCACATAGGCTGGAACCCTATCGTGCTGAAACTATCTACATATTTCATTTCCTACCAAACGTTGCAATACAGAAAAATTCTTATTTGTATGCATTTTAACTACCTTCAGGGACATCCTGTATACATACATATAAAAAATTAGACTATTTGGTGTTTGAAGGAAGAATAATCTTGACTGGAAAATGTAGCATCAATATGTGAAATAAACATCGTCATAGTTAATTTTTCGCAGCTGAAAAGTACAAAATCTTAACCCATTCGTGCCTGGATATTTTTGCGACTTTCTTCGATTTTTGCTAACACTAGCAATAATTGATAAATTTCTGATGTCAACTTTTTGAACAAGGGATGATTTCATTTAAAATCACTATGTATAAAAATTGAAATGTCAACATCCTATTTGGCCATATTAAAATATTTTGTGGAATTGAGGTTCAATTCTCGCGAATAAAGGCTAGGAAAAATAAATGACGTTTTCGACTGATAGCGAAAATGCCGTCCCAAAAAAGGGACGCTAGGCATAAATGGGTTAAACTATTAATTTGGCCTAATTAATAATACCTCAATTTAAGTATACTAATAATTAATTATTTAAATTATATGTAATTTTGTTTAGATTGTTTTATATTTTAACAGACGAATTTTCCTCAGAAAACTGAAGCGAAGTGTATTTTCTCTAGCATTGATGTACATAGCAATTTTTGGCTTAGGGGTCCCCCACCATGTCCAGTGCTGAAAATGGTAGATGGCTGAAATGTGAAGGTCAATAGTTCTGATCTGCCGCGCGGCTGTCAATCTAACGGTTTTGAGTTTTGGGGGGTTTTCTCTACATGTTATGGGAATACGCGTTGGAACCCCTTAAAAACTCCTCTGCCCAAGGCAACCCCTCCCCTTCCATGACAGATACCCCATATGTGCAGGTTTATCTTACGTGCACTTAGCAAGTACATCCGCATATTAAAACAGAGCCCAAGTTTCGAAAGTGACGCAGTGGTGCCTTAACTTAATATATGAAAATCACCATGTCAAAAAACTCAAAATACAAATTTTCATCTAATAGTTTTTGAGTTTAAATCTCTGAAAAATTAACTCTATAATATTAAAAAGAAATGTTAAACTTTAAGCGTTAAGTCCTAAAATAATTGGATTTAATCATATTCACAGTAGATTCCCATACATCTAGATTTCCATACATCTCAGTTAGTGAAAAAATCAGTTTAACTCCCAAATAATGACCAACACATATAAAACAGGCGATTTTTTTTTTTTTTTTTTTATTGCAGGACAAAATTTCAAATACCCGGAAGCCCTATCAGAAATCCCTCTCCCAAAGGTTGTGTGTGATTAAGGCAAACATGCGCGAGGTGTATCTGCCTAAGATGAGGGATGCCTTGGCAGGAGGACTTTCTAAAAAGAACAACAAACACACCCACAGAAATACACTCACTTTCCCAAAGAAAGTGGATGTATTTTTTCTGTAGATGTCCTCATAGACATTTCTGTGCAGTGTTGAAATGCTGCTTTGGCAATGGCGCGATACTGCTGTACGGAAACGAGTCAACGTGTCAATGCAAAACAATTGACTATTACTTTCCGATATTATTAACCTGCTCTAATCAGTAATGTGGTAATATGTAACTACATTTTTCATTTAAATATGCACTCAAATCACAAAAATTGCTTTATTTCCATTTATCTGTTTATTAATTTAATGATTTCGATAGTTCGAGATAAGCCCGGTCCCGTCTACCTCGAATATTATCGAGACTATTTCAATTTTTTTTTTTTTAATTGCGGGCGCGTGCCGTGAGGCATTCAACAATACTACGATCGTAAGCGTTGGTCAATACATTATGAGGGCTCATGTGCGTGCGCCAACATTATCCCAAAATAAAAATGTGTCTGACTTCTCAAAAGTTTAAAATTTATGTTCAATGGTAGAAAATATTAAGCCATAAACAGAGGTCTAAACAGCTAATTTAACCCGACAGTGACACGTAGAATTCAAAATATCACATACACATTCAGGCTCTTTTTTTTAACTGTCCTAAGGGTAAAATAAATTACTTATATTTCCAGATTAATTATTCTTTTTCAAACTCCAGGGGGGTGCAAGTGCACCCCCTTGCACCCCCCTCCCGGCGCCCATGATCGGGACCTAGCTTCTAGGTACGTTATAACCGACAGTACGTTAGATCCCTGGCCCGTTATAACTGGTTATTTCGCACTGTATGTACATGATACATACAGTGCGCACTTTATGTACATGATACTTAAATAACCCAAGAATTTCACAGTAACAGTGGCTTGGGTCGGAGTGGGCATATAACGCTCCCTTCTACGCCCCTCATGGCCAAGGATGCCTTTCTTTTTAAGATAATACGTGTTAATTAAAATGTTTAATTTCTATTAGCAACCCTTTCTTTAAAAAATTAGGAAATCCCGAAAGGTGACAGTGCTTTAAAGTGGTACTTGTAGGAAAACATACAACTTTTCATTCGTATTTAAATAGGGTGTCAATGATTTACATCAGCAGATTTAAATGTGATTTTAATCTTGATTTAAATAATTTGATTTAAATCAGGGATGCACAACCTACGCCCTACGGGCTATTATTAGCTCATGACACCCTTTTCCATTCATCTGCCAATCCAGTTGCATGCTGAAAAACACAACAGAATCCATCAATTCAATTTTTAGGAAAAGGAATTAATTGTGAAATGTAATTCTTTCAGATTTGTTTTTAATGGCCATAAATATGGCAGCAGAAAATTTCAGTTATAATTAATAGACTTTTATGAATATGTGCCATCCATGGGCGTAGCCAAGGTTAGGGGGTTAGGGGGGTCATAACCCCCCCATGAGAAATTTTACCCATATAAAATGTATATTCTTCACTACAATATTACACACATGTATACATATATATGAGTTGTAGTAGTCGTAACCCCCCCCCATGAAAAATTTCTGGCTATGCCCCTGGTCCCATCATATTATCAAGAATTTTTATTTGCTATTTGTGAGATTCCACAGTATTGTCATGCCCACAATAAACTCGATTGGTCATAACTACAAAAAAATTGAGTTCGGTGAACAATTTTTCTTTTTTTGTAAACAATGTAGCATACCTACTGTTAAAAAAATTCATTCATCTAATCTAAATGTTTAATTTAGTTATCATCAACCGAGCTTGTTGCAAACATGACACAAACAATCACAGTACTATGGGATTACACAATTGCCTTGCCTATGTGTGCCACCAGATTTTCAAGAACTTAATTTGCAAAATTAAGAGAAAATTATAATTAAAAATTCGGAATTGTGTCATTACATCCATCAAGTAGTCTTTAATATTTTGTTTTTAAAACTATATTAGTTAAAAGGGCGCACTACTTGACCTTTGATACATAACATTTGAATTACTACGGCCCACAAGCTGAAAGAGGTTGTGCAAAAAAAAAAAAAAAACAATTATTGTTATTGCATGTGAATAAGATATCTGTACAGCTTTATTCCTGAAAGCAATTTCACAATGCTTCCAAAATCATTCATTCGGGACAAAATTATTTTATTTGCATACAAAAGGTTTATACTACTAACTAGATACGGTGTGCAAAATTCTGTAATTCGACTTGAAGTGCATGAGTATTTAGCGAGTGCCCCCCCCCCATTTTTACACGCATACACAAAGATAAACTTCGGTTGCAAACGTTGCCCGGGTGTATTAAGTGTTAAGGAATAACATGCCTAAAAATTATTGTCTGCTTCGCTCCCCACCGTCGCAAAGCACGAGTGCAGCGATTTTCCTCTTGTGTCTTGTCCTCTTGTGATCTAAGAAAAACCTGTACACGCGACGAATGTGCACGTTAAATTTGTAGGGCCGGTTCTGGATTACTATTCTGTGTGTTGTTCAACAGAACAACCAAATGAAATAATTGACAAATTATAATGAATTAAGTAATGTAAAGAGTTTAATTATCTCTTTAATTGATTGTTTACAAGAAGTGCTTGCTTATCTAAAAATCAAAAAGATATTCTGTTAATGCTTAATCTACAACAGAACATGTATTATCTGAATGAATTTTTTACACTGTAATATTCTGTTGTATTTTGATGTCAGTAGAAATAATTATAACAAAACTATAGTTCAGGAGAGGGTTTGTTTAACTCTATTAATTTGTAATTTTTAACACATCAATGGTGAGATCCACTAATTTTTTTTTTTTTCGCGGGTGTGTGTGAGTGTGTGTGTGAGGGGAGTTATGCCAAAAAAAAAAAAAAAAAAAAAAAAAAAAAAAAACGGATAAAAAATATAATGATGACTTATCTGGAAGCATTTAAAATATATTAAACTGAATAAAATAAAATGCATAAAATATTTAAAAATCGTTTAGTGATACACATCACTAAAAATAAAATAATTTTCAAATTTACTTTTCAGCTAAGCCGAAATAATATTAGAAAAAATAAAAATACATTTAAAGATTAGTTTTTTTAATCAAAAATTTATCTTTACTTGTCATGTTACTGTGAAAGTGAATAAAGCGAGAATGTGAGACAAATTATATATGAGGTGATTTAAGTCATTAAAAACTGACCAGGGATTAAACTAAACTAAAAAAAAAAGTAGTTTTATTGTCGGTGTTTACTTTTTAAAGTTCATACTGTAAAATTAGCCTATGGAGTTCGATTTTTTTTTTTTTTTTTCAAGCCTACAAGTTCTATCACTACGAAATATTAATATAGAGGACCATTGTTTATAAACTATAACGTTTTTCAAGAGACCGTTACTAAAAACATTTTAAAAATTGAGTTTTTTTTTTCTTCTTTTTTGAAGATTCTGAAATTTACTGAAGTTATAATGCATAGTAAAAGCTCAAGCCTGTCTAAAGCGGATCTTTAACTACGCGGAAACTTGTTCTTTTATCAAATATTTCTTGGTCCTCTGAATACTTACTCTAGGATATAAACAGTTGAGGATTCAGAAATTTTTTTAGAAGGGACTAATTTAAAAAAAAAAGAAAAAAAACCTTTTGTGACCTAAACACGATATGCAATAAAACAAAATATCACTTTAAAGTATTGTAATTTGTTTTGGAAGGGGTGAATTTAGAATAAAAGGTTATTTTCCCTATGCAAAATGCACATTAAAGTAAAATGCTACCCTTTAGAAATGTCTTTGGAAAGGGGGAGGAGGGGCGCTCAAGCGTCTTAGCCTTTTCCCTGTATGCAACACTGGATATAACTTTTGTTTAATGGAAAACTGCGTCAATGGAAGAACATTTATTTCCGTTTAAGACAAAATTTTATTATTATACAGTAAAACCTAATAAATTTCAACCGAATCCTTTTCACTAATTCGATTGATATTATTTTAAAATACAAGTTAGATTAATTTATTTGAGTAATTACTCCGAGAAAAACATGTAAATGAATTTTTTTTTTGCGAAAATAATTTTATATCATTACAACATTATGGAATGGAATGAGTGAAAGAAAGAATATCTATATGAGGGTTTTATTTTTTAAAGTCTTATGAATGTTTGATAAACTAATATTTATTTGACTTCGACGCAAAGCTCTATTTGTAGCAAACGGAATCTCATTTTGAAACAAATTGGAATCTCCAAAAAGAGAAGTAAAGGAAATGGGATATTTTCTTGGGAAAGCGAAACACGTATAAAGCAGACAATGAGTCTTTTTTCCAGTGCTTCTGGTCAACCGTCACCTTGACCCCAGAATTGACCCTCACTTCCCTCCTTTGCCCCCCCCCCTTCCCCGGAAAAGAATTCTGTATCTATGTTCCCCGGTTTCCTTTCCTCCAGCATAATGGACCACCTATAAAGGTTTTTTTTTTTTTTTTTTTTTTTTTTTTTTTTTTTGTCCAAGCAGCAAGAATTTGCGGAAGAAGGTGGGGAAACGGTATTTCACAGTTTGGCGCATTTGGCAGAATGCTGTGTGAGGTATAACCTCAAGAAATAGGTCTAAGAAAGAAAGCCAAGTAAGAAAATTTGTATCTAATGTTCCCCGCAATAACAGGTTTTGTGCTTCAGTCACAGCTCGTTTGACTTTAGTATCTCAGTTAACAGGGAATATTATATAAACGGGGCTCGGATTATCGAGGTTTCTTATAGTTGAGGAAAAGAAGTCGAGGAGAATATTAAAAAAAATGATGAAAAACCTTGATATGCAAACGTAATCAATCATAATTCAAAAAAACTGCATGAACGTTAGGTGTTTCGGCCACTCATGATCGGTTTGGTTATAGATTCAAATTTTTTTTTCTTTAGAGCTTTAGATTTAACGCAATCGCTTTGCCGAGAAGAATAGAAATATTTAGACATCTCTTTCACTGCAATGATTTGTTTATTCTATTTTTGAACCCCCCGACTGTCTGATTAGATAGCTTTAGGAAGGCGGGAACGAAATTTCTTTTCTCCACTTTCGGCTACGCCTTTTTGTCAAAAAGTCAAAGGGATTAGAAAAGGGATATGAAAAAAGTATGCGTAGTACATAAAAGTCATTTCAAATCCGAAATCGGCCTAATGTATTCAATTTAAATTCATGTTTGATTAAAAATTCCAAATTACACTGAAATTTTTGAAATAACTTAGTATAGTCCCTGCATTTTTGAGGGTGAGTTGTTGGTGGAGATTCTCGGAGTATACTTGAACAATGTTCACTGAAAAATTTAAGCTGTGGAACCTTCGTTATCAGTAGGGATCGACCGATACCACATTTTCGCCGATGACCGATACCGATACTTTACCTATAAATTCATTTTTAGAAATAGCCGATACCGATACTTTAAGGTTATGGTATCGGCCGATACCGATACTTAACCGATACCGATACTTTACATAATTTAATGTTATTTAAGCCTACATCTGTATTCTGGGCAGTTTTTGTAATGAGAGTGTAGTTCTCGTTAAAATTAATAACAGCATGATGAAATTTGAGCCCAGTAGAAAGCATTAAAAAGAAAAAGCAGTGGATACATTGAAGTGTGAATTTACAGTAGTTCTAGTCTTTCTTTTCTATTAAATCATGCCGACGAATGGCCGAATTTATAAAAAGCTGAGCACTGGAAAGCGTCTTAGAGTGCAGGTTCGGAATTCTTTCTCCTCGGGTGGCTGTCGATCTAATTGTTGGCTGTCGAGATTTGGGCGACTTTCTCCAGATGTTACGTGAATCTGCGTTAGACTCCCTTAAAAAGTCCTCTGCCCAAGCCGCCCCCCCTATAGTTAGATGCCCCTCATTTAGGCTTGACAAAACACAAACACGGGGGGGGGGGAGTTAAAGGGATATATTAATAAGAGAATCCATTTCCAGTGCCGACTGGTGCAAATATTTAAATAAATTTTTCTCAACCTCTATTTTGTCGCCTATTTGTTGCTATGGGCCCGATAAAAGGTTTCCATATTAGGCCCAAAACAGCTTCCTGCTTGCTCTTACTATATGTGTCTTTGTTTTTGGTTGATGCCTCGATTTTGTGCTTACAAAAGTAAACACATGAAATTTATTCAACTTCAAAGCTTGTAGTTTTATTTAGATTTTCTTTAATTATAATTATTTCACATATGAAAATATTCTTTGGCTTACTTAAACTGCATTAAATTGTGATAATGTATAAACTGTACAGTATTATGTAAGTACATATGTATTTACATATTGTTAATTAAATACGTATGTAAATTCTTCCCTTAAAATGCATAATAAGTTCACATTAATTAATAGTTTTATTTATCTGCTCCAATAATTTAACCACTAACTGAATTATTAAATGTTTTAGTAAGATTTCTTTTCAGTATGAACTCATGTGATCGTTTTTAAGTTCTTTTTGAAAATCCGAATATTTTGATTCTCCGGACAGGGTTGAGTCACAATTAATCCGGATGATCCATGTATTTTATCTTTTCCGTACGAAGAACAAGTACAAACCGATTATTCCTGTGTTTTCCTTATATATAAACCGAATACTATTCACAAGAAATATGCCTTTTACCCCCAAATTTGAAATAAACTAAACAATAATTAGTATTACTAATTATACTAATACAGCTTCAATTTTTTAAATTAACAATATAAATAATTATTAGATATATTGGTAAATATTACACTTCTCAAAACAGAATGATACACAAATCCTACGTTTTCTCATTAATCTGATAGGTAATAAAATCATTAAATGTTTGATAATTTGTAATTTTGATAGTGTGTAATGTTTTAAAAATGAATCCTTTAACTTCTGGAGGAACATAATTAAAGTTCACGGGGGTCAGTTCATCTATGAAATTTGTTATATTTTTCATAAAATTTTGATATAAAAAAGAATATTTCAGAAAAAAAACATTTAAAATTGGCGGCCCTTACAAGTCGGGGCAATGGGCAATGTCCCGACTTGCCCATATAATAATAAGGCACTGCGCTTCAGGACCAAAGCCTCATCATACCGAAATGCTTCAACCTTTCAAAAAGAGGTTTCCAAATGGAAGAAAATGTGCCTCACTCTATTTTCAGCGCACTTTTAAAATGTGAATATTTTTATGAAAAATTTAAAATCACAGAATGCAAAACAATGTAAAATAACGGAATTTTGAAGTAAAATAAACGTAAGTTCATTACATCAGCGTTTCTCAACCTGTGGGGCGCGACCCCACAAGGGGCGCGCAGAGCGTTTGCAGAAGGGGGGGCGAGAAACACCAAAGAGCGAGTTCTGGTGCATGCTTTTGAAAAATCATCTTATTTATTCTCATTTTTACTAAAAATATATCCATTTTCGCTTAAAATGTTCATTCAAACTTTACCGATAACATTATTTTGTAGGAAATTCGACTAAATGTTCATTGTTAAAGATTAAAACACTGAACGTATGCTAAAAAATGTGAGGGGGGGTCGCCATTGTAAATTATTCGTTGTTGGGGGGGGGGGCGCGACCTTAAAAGATTGAGAAACGCTGCATTACATATTTTATTCTCTAAATTCGTGGATTGTCTTTACTTTTGAACATTTCATTTATACAATGAAAAGTAAGAAAGCGTAAGTTAACAAATTTATAGTAAATACCAATTTATTTTTAATTGAAAGTCATAAGTTAATACTTTTAAACATCGAATTAACTAAAAAGTTTGTAATATTTGCTGAAATAACTGCAAAAATCTCTAATATCTGTACAACGAAATTTTCTCTATAGCGAATTTTTTAACTGGAACCGAGCAAGTTCGTTATAAGGAGATTCAATTGTGTGTGTATATATTTATATATATGTGTCTGTGTGTGTGTGAATGAATTCTTTTTCGAGTCCACACAGTGAGAAAATAAACGTTTATAAAACTGAAGTAAAATTATAGCCTACCCCTCGACATTTGTTTTTGCAATCCTTGCAGATAGCGTATTTAGTGTTGGGCACCAATGCAAAATAATTTAGAAGAATAGACGATTGTCCTGTTAAACTGTCACCTAACGATTCTTCGTCCATAATTTCGACCACACTTGGTGATACGACATCCATTCAGCGATGGTTAGAAATAAAAGAATCTGGAGTGACTCCACTCGACTTTCCGAACACTTACGATTAAGATCATTACCAAGCACTTAAATAAATTTTAATCGATGAATAATTCAAACATATATACCAAATTGAAACTCAATCGAATGCACCGTTTAAACGCTTGCGCACTTTCAAGAATTTCTCCCCATATGCCATTATGCCATAACATAAAAGAAAGTTTTGTCGTAGCCTTTTAGGAGAACTATAAGTCCTATACACACCAAAATCAATACCGGTCTTAGGATGGTGGTGTATAACATGTATACCGAATTTGAGCTCAATCGAATGTATCGTTTAAACGCTAGCGCACTTTCAAGAAATTCCCCCCATAGGCCATAATGTAAAAGAAAT
>JAWZYV010019108.1:0-25446 GCA_038373885.1 Cheiracanthium punctorium | reverse complement strand
CGCGCTTGATGTGCGTCTGCGCTGAAATTCTAATCATTTGCATATCTCACCTCAGCTAATGCATGTTGTAAATTTCATATTATTTGCATGCTTCCTTCAGGGTGTTGCATTTACGATGGCCAGCAGTGTATTTTAATTGCAAAAGATTGTTGTAACTGTAGTTGTGCATCCGGCATCGGAAGAGTGGGTTCAGCCACTGCCTCCTATATATAGAAAGCCTAACCACTGCTACGTCACCAAGCCTTTACGTCATCAGTTGGCCTTTCAAAGGTGACGTCATCACAGTTTACTCTTCATGAACTAAAATTATTCGAAATTTCTGGTGAATTTATTCTCTCATAACAATATTTTAATGAATTGATATAGAAAATTTAATTTTACAAAAAAGGGCAGTTTTAACTGTAAATAATTATATAATGTAATAAGGGAATAGATCACAATGAATTGTTTTGTATCACAAACGTATTTTAATTTTTATCTTTAACTTAAGTCCCTTTTAAATATTTGCAGCATTCACCAGAAAATTTAAATAGTTTTACTTTATGAGAATGAAAGTGGGATTACGTCATTACATGAAGGCCTAATGATGACGTCAAAGCTTCAGCGCTTAGGCTTTCTGTGTCTAGGTGGCAGTGGTTCAGCCGGGGCCTTCGCAATTAGTAACGGGCCTGCGCGTGTATTTTGATGAGTCATCCAAAGAGGCCTACGGATGCTCGAGTCTTCACGTATACATCAGGCATTTCTTAAGCTTGCCAGTGCTTTCAAACGTTATTTTATGTAGTTATAAGTAGTAATTGTGTTACTAATTCAAGTACGAACTCATTATTAATTTGTTTGCTATGATACATATTGGCATTAAGAAAAATAGATGCATATAATTTGAAGGAAAAACAAAGTAGCGCTTACTCTCATGATTCACGATTGCGTATTTTAGTTTCAGAAGTGGATATTTAATATAATTAAAATAACTAAATACAGAAATGAGAAAAACATTTTATAATGAATATTTCATTAACGTAGTCGTATTCCCTACGTTATTTTAAACAATTTAACATTAATCATTAACAAATGATGTATTAAAGCGCATTTCAGTGTTTTCGGGATATCCTGCATATTGGAGAAAACTTATAAAATACGCTCTATAGTGCGATCCGTGAATTAATTATTCTTTAATAAAGACATTTCATGTATTATATGTTATTCTTTTGTCGCTTTCTCAATCGAAATTTGGAATTGAGCAAGCATAATGAACGCTTGTACAAAATATTAACTACATTTGAAGTTTCTATATAAACGGGAAAAAATCAATAATTTGTAATTTACTGTATTTCTGCACTGTACCATATGTAAGTCTGAATCACATAATCAAGGCATATATAACTGATAAATAACATTTTCAACAGGCAAAATTAAATTGTCTAACTAGTATCACAACGCTATGCTTATTTACAAGAATAAATTACACAAGTAATACGATTTCTGATTAAAATAATTTATTTATAAGTAACATATGAATAATTATTCACTAAACATGATTTACATACATATTTTTAGAATTTCTAAATAAATTATAAAAGTGTTCACTTACCATTACATTCAGAGAAAAATGTTCGAATTTTATGATAAATTTTTATGAAAGGAAACGGCGCAAGATTCACAAAACGACTACCTACATCTAAAGTTCTTTAGTACGACAAAACTGTAAAAAATTATTTTAAAATAATAAAATAATATAATATTTAGAATACTTAGAATAATAAAATAGAACACTGCGAATGGCCAAAACAGGCCTCAATGATTAACTCGTTTTTATTGGTGGCAACTCACGCGCAGGCCCGTTGCTTAGCGACGGCCCCGGTTCAACTCGGTTCTCACTAGAACACCGAAAGAGAAGCAGCATCGGTTTTGGTCACTTCTTGAGACGCGTAAAATCTCCCCCCTTTTTCAGGGAGAAAAAAATAAAAGAAGAAAGAAAATATAATAACATAACTTCCCTTGCTGGTATCAAATTATGTAGTAAAATATTCTTTGAATCGAAATCCGGAAAGAGCTTTACGATGTCCTATAATGATATCCTACAATCCACACACGCGATCTAACTAACTCTTCAAATTAAACACAACCTCACCTAAATTTCAGATGAGGGTTCCTTGATACCATTCCTAGTATTAGGCCCGAACACATTATTTTTTTTTATTATTAAATCCGATATATTTTGTTTAAATTTTAAATTAGTGGTGTTGTTGCTTTCTCATTAGTTGCAATTAATTGGTTGAGACTTTCACAAATTTCCTTTCAAAAAATTTTTGCAACTTCTATTGTGTGTGTCGCTATGACTCAGTCGGATTAACTTGGTTCTCTTGAAAACGCCGAAAGGTAAGCAGCACCGACTTTGGCCAGTATATGCGAGTGATACAACCTCCCTGGACTGGACTGAACTGCAGGGGGATCGCGTACGCTGAAGCGACCTGATTCCATCAAAATCGGTCGTGCTTCCTATGCCCTCCATGATGAAACAATACCTGTGGGGATGCCAATCTAGCTTCTAGTTTTCTCATTTGCAATTGGTTCAAAATTAGGTGCCTTAGTTTTTTGATTCCTGCGTGTTCTAGCAATTTTTCTCTTTTTAATTTGTTGATAAAATTTATAATAAATGAATTTTCTTCTAACTCATAGAGTTTGTGAGTTCTATTTTTGTAACTTTTTCCATATCATTTACTAGCAAAAATCATATACCTTTACATAAATACTAAGCTTGAAAAAATTACACATCTCATGAGTTTTGGTGTTAAGGTTGCAAAATATTAATTTCCCACGGATTTTATTTCTTCATGCTCTGAAATATTTCCGCTAGATGCTGTTGATTTGCGATTCTAACTTTAGTATTTAGTACAGTAATCTAATACGATAATCAAATATTTCAGTCATATTTCTATTTTAATTCCACCGAGTATTCGATATTTATCTTTATTTTCTGAGGTAAATCTAGCTGTCTATACATTTCGTGAGATTTTATATTTTCGAAAGGCGCATGCTTTAATGGGTATATTTTATGAAATAAATAACGCGAAACTGCTTTCAGTATGTTTGCTTAAGGAATTTCAAGCTGTTTCTTTGAAAAATACTCGGACATGAATGATTGATTTCTAAATTTTACTTCGCTTGTATTCCTTCCTCATGTTTTGTTCAACAGGTCGAATAAATAAAAATTTATTTTTCCTTAAATATTTCAATATTTAAGAATTATTTGAGCAGGATACTTACAATAAATTAAGACCGCTTCTAAAAATTTTGAATATTCTAATTTTTATATCTTCAGACAGTTTTACTTTCCGAACATGTACCATGTAAGGAAAGTATTGTAATCATGAAAAAATTCGACTTCCAGATTTTGGTGTTTTTACACGTTTTGAGGGCTTCTGAATCCATTTATGCTATTTTTACGAGATTTATGTATGTATTTGTGTATGTCTGTGTGTTTGTGTGTATGTGAGTGAACACGATAGCTCCTGAACGGAGCATTCGATTGAGCTCAGATTGGATATATATGTCATAAACCACCGTCGCAAGACCGGTATTGATTTTGGTGTGTATAGGACTTATAGTTTTTCTACAGGGCTACGACAAAGATTTCTTTTACATTATGGCCTATGGGAGGAATTTCTTGAAAGTGCGCTAGCGTTTAAACGGTAGATTCGATTGAGCTCAAATTGGGTATATATGTTATAAACCACCGTCGCAAGATCGGTATTGATTTTGGTGTGTATAGGACTTATAGTTTTTCTACAGGGCTATGACAAAGATTTATCTTACATTATGGCCTATGGGGGAAAATTCTTGAACGTGCGCTAGCGTTTAAACGGTACCTTCGATTGATCTGAAATTGGGTATATATGTTATAAATCACCATCTTAAGACCGGTATTGATTTTGGTGTGTATAAGACTTATAGTTTTTATACAGGGCAAAAATTTCTTTTATATTATGGCATAATGGCATATGGGGAGAAATTCTTGAAAGTGCGCAAGCGTTTAAACGGTGCATTCGGTTGAGTTTCAATTTAGTATATATGTTTGAATTATTCTTCAATTAAAATTTATTTAAATGCTTGGTAATGATCTTAATCGTAAGTGTTAGGAAAGTCGAGTGGAGTCACTTCAGATTTTTTTACTTTAAAGATGTTTGTTCTAGAAAATTTTGGGGAACATGTACATGGTAACGGAGTTTTCTTCATTAAAAATTCGCCATTAGGTCAAATGCTGTTGAATTTTTTAAACTTTAGATTGATTAAAAATACCTTTCAAATAGTATGATATATGAAATTAATATGATTTTCATTTAGATATCACGATTTACTTCTACCAATTATATAAATATCCGTCATAAGTAGTTTAGAATAGAAATTCAATTTTGCATAAATGTGTCCCTAGGATAGAAAATTAATTTTACGACAAATAGGAAATTTCAACTATCATTAATTATATAATATGCTATAGAAATATATCATAATAAATTATTTTTTATCAGCAAGGTATTTTAATTTTTATATTCAACTTAAGATTTAAGATAAGAAATTTGTATCATTCACCAGAAATTTTAAATCGTTTTACTTTTTGAAAGTAAAATTGTGTTGCAATCTCGGCAGACATGTGGTGACGTAAAAACTTCAGTTAGCAGGCATTCTATATCAAGGAGGTGCTCCGTTAGCTGTTCATGACTTGCTGATTTGCTAGGGCGAAAAAGGCTTCGAGAGCAAAGGGTTAAATAAATTTAATCGAATAGTAACACAGAAATAATAAAGTTTTAAATACTTGCAGCTAAACTTGCAATGAGAACTGTTGATGGTCACGGGTTTTTGGGCTAACGTTACTGTCCGTGGCTGCCGTGCACTTACTTCGGACACTGATTTAAGGGATGTAATTGTATTACATAATCTAATCTAAAACCCTGGTAACACTTTGAAGGTCAGGAATCATTCATAGTACTTTACATGAATTTTCAAGACCGTTCATGATAATCACGCACCTGCATCGAAATACTTTGAAGAGCTGAGAACTTGATGGTAATAACGACAATGCACGGTTTAACAAATTACAATTTATCTTCACACTCATCATAATTCTCTTTCGAAAAGTCAGGCTTACAAGAGTCTAAGGTAAACCTTATATGTAAATATTCATACATTTTCTGATGTTTGAAGTTAGCCATTGAACATACGAGTACTTTCATATTTTACATTTTTAAAGTGTCTCCTGTACATTCAGAGCAATTTATAATTTTAATTAGACGTCTGAGGATCTATTATAGCTCGAACACAGCGCTTTACAACTCTTTGGTCGATTTCGACTCCCGATGCGGGCTTGGTTGTTAACTTGTTCGTTCATTTTTAGGTGGTGACGAGACTTTAAAGAGGGTCCTTAAGCGTGGATGACTAGATATACAGGCTGAGGCGATGGCATTTTGGTCAAACCTCTTTGCACTCAATAAATCATGTGACCTAGAGGTGTGGATATCTTAATATGGAATAGCCAAAGTAAGATGGCACACACCCTCTAAATTACATCATTATTGGGATGCAAAGGGATATGACTGAAATATCAGTGCGTGCCTGTATATCTCGACAGCAACGATACTTAAGATACTGCCTCCGATAGTACGATAATACTACCTAAAATGACTGCCTACCTGAATCGTATAAATCATGTTACTGTCCCCGATGTGCCCTACTGCCCGAATGCGAAATATGCCTTTTTCGTTGAATTATCTTAATGATTGTAAATAGTGGCTATAAATATATTCTTTAAAATGTTATTCGCATTCTTTCTTCATATTCCTAATTCTCTAGGTTGCCGACTGTCCATAACTAATAAATATTGGTCCTCGGACAATCGGATCCTGTTTTTTTTTTTTTTTTTTTTTTTTTTTTTTGCGAAAAGTGCAATACGACGAATAATGCATGATTTTTTTTTTGCGAGTATTATTTAATTTTTTCAATTTGTACAAAGAAGACGTGAAAGCGAGTTACAAAGAAGATACTGCAGTTTCCTAAGTAGAATTGCCAGTGTCAGAACAAAGTTGTTCCATTCAAATTTTTACAGTGAGGGTCATCGACTTCGGATTACATATTGGAATGCATGTGAATTTGCCATTTTGCTAAAAAATTTCTGTTCTACATTTCAGTTTTGCTGTTACCACTACGCGTAATTTGGAAAGAATATTTAAAAGAAATTAATGTTTGCAAAAAGTGGTTGATTATATAACTGAGCAGTTTGGAACTCTTCTTAAATGATTTTAAAGTAAAGTTAATCTTGTTGTTGAGGATATAAATCTAAAAATAACAATTAAACTGCATGCTATATTTTCAGCTTATTAGTAACAAATTACAAATACGGAGTGATTTTTTATCTTGATAAAGGAGATAATATTAATCGATACATTAAGGAACATAATATCATTAAGCATATATAAATATCTATTCACAACAATAAATTATTTACTAAGCTAAAAAATAAGAAATAATGATTAACAGTCGCTTTTTTTATTGATAATGAGTAAAAAATATTTTTTTATCACTCAACATAGGAAATCTCCGGACAGAGCTCGCAACCTCCGGACTGCTGTTCTATCCAGTAGATCGCTTTTTACCTGCCCGTAAATGACTACAGATTGAAAAGGTGAAGAATTTTCTGAATGGGACTTAGAAATTATTTTCAAGATAACTTTCAAGTAATCTGAAGCGTTCCGTGATACAGTTTTTATATTTATTAAAGTAGAATTGAAGTATTACATTGTAACGATTTTAGGTTTTTTATTGCAAAATTAAACAATATATTGACTAGTACTATTTAATTAATTAGGGATTTCTGGATGCAAGAAAAATAATACAAATAAATGTTTCAGTCATCGTGCTCAGAGTAAAAATTTACATTCAGTTCATAGAAGAATTTAACAGAATCAACATTTTTCACATCCCCCCCCCTTCTTTTTTAGAGGTGTGAGCTGTAAAGAGTCCTTTTGTTCCGCTGTTGGGATTTTCAGGGGTAATGTGGAAAGTGCGAATTATCAAAGAATCTTTAAATCTTCTCCCCCGTCCTATGAATAAAGAGTTGCCCATAAAGAGGAAATAAATCATCAGACCACCCGTTTTAAAAGTAAGGCAATTGGGTAAGAATTTACAACACTTTCCTGAGAACCGATTACGATACAGACAGATTTTATACGTTATTAATTCAATGTAATATTTTTATTTTATCAGCACAATGATGCAAAGTATATACTAAAAACTGTAATTGATTGCGTCTGAAAAAATGATGATTTATGTAACTAGAATACTCAATAAAATAATTATTTTACATTTATATGTTATTGTTTATCACAAATCTTGAATAAAAAAGACTTTTATATCTAGCAAAAAAATTTTCTGATCATAATTTAGAGTGGAATTACAAATATATATAAATCAATGATTTTTGCCAAAAAATTGAAAAATTGCTTTAATTTCTACAAAAGCAAACTTTCATAAAAAAAAATATATTTTTTTTTCTTTAGTTTTGGCGTAGGAGAAACTAAAATTTAACGTGTAGAAGTCAGACCCAAAAATCGTGTTGACCGGTGTCATACATGTTTTCTACCCGATGGCTGCTGTATTGCCCAATAAAATTAACATATGTAGTTCTTATTATAGATGAAAAATAAGGTTTGACCTTTCAATCTTCCATTCAGGAAATTCGACTGACAAACTTTAGCTTCAGAAAAATCTGTACTCCATTTAGGTTTTAATTAGAAGTAAATTTACAAAAGAGGGGAAAAAACTTTTACATGTCCAAAAGTAAAACTATAACATCATTAATGTCGTTTTCATACGATTGAGATTTTGCATGAAGCGGATGAGAGAAAAAGGTACCTGCCCCGAGTGAGGATCGAACTCACGACCTTCAGATTTCTCGTGCGAGAGGATTATGAGACTGACGCGCTGCCTACTGCGCTACCGAGGCTCAACCCGCGGGACATTATGTTCAATGAACTTCTAAGCGCAGACAATTTCAAATTTTGCATGTATGTTGCGAAATAGAATTATTCATTGAATTCTGCAGTAACAATATTTTGCCGTTTATATATGATTAATTAATAAATGATGTAATATGAGTTTAAAAAATTAGACATTTTGTAACGTATGTATTTTTTTTAATTAACACTTTTATAAATTTTACATTTTAAAAATTTCGAGTATTTTAACAGCGTTTTATTGGAACAATATTTTAATAAAACGTTTAGGGTTGAATACGGGAATAAAAATATTTGACTTAAACTTTACGGTTAAAAAAATTCCCAAGCCGCACACTACCATTAAAAAAACAACAAAATATCGAGCTCGTCATATTAGCATTTCTCTGAAGGGCATTTTAAAAATAAAACTTGTTGCGTCAAATTAACTTATCCTATGAGAGCATTTCAAACGTTTATTTTGCGTTAAATATGCGCATTTGAAACATTGCCAATTTCGGATCTTAGTAAGGAAATGATATGTATTTTTTTAAACGGAAAAAATACGCTTAGATTCCCGCTTTGTTTAGAACTCCTTAAATTAGCGTTATTTTAACGATCACTGGCACCTGGGATAGTTCCGGAGATATAGAAGGTCTGAGAATAGAAGCTTTTCGTCATCACCGGGTATTTAAGGTGACGATCATAGGCGCCGACTTCATGGGGCTTGAAGGGGCTTCAGCCCCCCCAATTTTTTTTATTCAGGGGCTGAGCCCCTTCAAAAACTTCTCCAACTTTTTTGTGTCAAATCATATTTCTTCCTCCAAATCGGTTAAACTTAAGAATCCTAAAAATAGAGAATGTATCGCTAGCTTCTTCTTCTGTCTCCCACTCCGCTTTTTCTTTCACAGGGATTCAGGAATTACGTTGGGCGCCTGTAATGCCGTAAGGCACGGATGTCAACCTTCTTTATCAAGAGCGCAAGCACAAACAAATGACCATCAGATAGCTAGGCAAAAAGAAACGGGTGTTTTCCCCCACAAGAACCCTTCAGATTTTACACCGTGACACAATTGATGATGGAATTGCTTTCTAGTAGGGAGAGGACTGCGTTTATTTTAGGAGGGTCGTTCTCATGTAATGTAATCTTTCTTTTTTAAATCAGTACAGCAAAAGCTTTCACTTTTGTTCTATTGTGAGATACAGACTCTTCTGTAGACGTCTGACCATAAGGGAGATTTTCCCATTGTGCAAAACTGCAAACGATTGTGACATTCCCATTTCCCAGCAGTATTAAGTTTCGATGCTGAAAATAAACCGTTTAAATGTGACTTAAAAACAATTCAAGGCAGAAAATTGATAGTCAAATTTAAGTTTGAAGATTTTAAATCATGAAGAACCTTGTGAGATAGATGAAAAATTGATGTTTAATAGAGTTTCGGATATAGACAGTATTCATTTCTTTATACGCTTTATCAAAACTTTACTAATATCGAACGCTTAACCATTTGAGGCGCAAACCTTTCACAATGCTGAAAAAAGGGCAGCCGTTGCCATCGCTCGACTTAACTACCAGCAAGATGGCACGGGATGAACGTTTCGATCGTCCGCCATCTTGCTGGTAGTTAAGTCGAGCGATGGCAACGGCTGCCCTTTTTTCAGCATTGGGCAATCTATCCAGCTGTTCTCGCGTTCTTCTATTTTTCAGCAGATGTCACTGCTGTTAAAAATAATCGTGACCATTTTTTGACGGGAAATGACGTGTTAAAAGTAAAGGATTCTCGTGGAGCTCTGTCACCCGCAACTATCTTTATAGAAATCCAATCTATTCTTCGTGACTGGCAACAGTCAAAACGTCAGAATTTGGTGTTCCCAAAGCGGGATCACTGCGCCTCAAAGGGTTAACGTTTCTGATTTAGCTACAGTTAAGAAGAGCTAAATAAAAAATGATTTCATAAAAATCTTCGAGCAGCACAACTTCTGGATTATATTTTATAATTGTTTGCTCTTATCTTCTCTCTTTACATATAAAACTCTATCCCCCATCAAGGGCGTAATCAGAGGGGGGGGTGGAGGGCTACGCGGGCTGAGCACTACTTATTTGTCTCCCAGCCCCCCTACGATTTTCAAAAATTTTTGTTAGTTTACACATAAATACGAAAATTTAGAAACGAACATTTGAAAACCATGAAATCATTAAGAAGACTCGTTGTTTTAGGCGAATTTCGGTTCATTATTTTGCTACTCTTGGCTGCATATGGTGCCAGTGGCGGTTCCAGAGGGTCATGGACCTAGATTAACCATCTCGCCAAGAAAGAAGGAAGAAAAAATACGAGGGCCCAAGCCGAGCTTGGACAAGGTCCAAAATTCAGAGAGGCCTTGATCATGTGCATACCACTTGGTAAAACTATTTAAATTTCTGGTGAATGATTTTTAGAAAAAAACAAACTTTGTGAAAACAAATGTGTGATGACGTCATTTAAGTGGACCTAGAGATGACGTAAAAATTTCTGTTCTCAGGCCTTCTATATATAGGAGGTGGTGGGTGGACGCGGAAGAAGGTGATTGTCGCCGTCAGAGCTTCGTCCAATTCAATGACGAAGTAGCTCGTTATTTGTGAAACAAAACTTGTAATGTTTCGTTCTCCAGTAAAGTCAACTTTATTGCTGTATTGGTAATATATTATTTTTTTTAAACCTTCCAATCCCGGAAGAGGAATTTGACTCACACTGTACATGTATATATATATATATATATATATATACAAAAAACATTTTTTTAAATTTATTAGATTAATCTTCTGTCATACAATAACTTATTATTCATACTTTGTCACTATTAATAATCATTATAATTTTTAACAAAGAATATGTTATATTTAATTGGCTGTACTATCTATTTTATTCAATAATTTTAATTTATTAATATTCTATATATCGTTAATTTTATTAATATACCTGGATACTCATAAAGTAAAATAATATTACCCTTTAGTATTTGGCAACACCTATACATTCTTCTTTCCACTTTTACACTTTTATTTTGTGGCAACACCAGTTTTCACTTTTTTACAATTCTTAACATTGGCAACACGTATTACTTGTTTTCCATGTGCTCAAGATAGGTCTGTAGATCTCTCAATGCTATTTCTATTTTTTGTTATCTTTTTTATTTCTTTTTTTCCTTTTTATAGTAGGGTAGAGCCCAGAAAGCGTAGAGTGAATATCTCTTTTGATATGCCACACAACCGAAACCCTACTATTTGGTCTGATTTTAATTATAATCCACTGTTCGTGGCTCCTGATGATGGTGACAGTGTTTATAATTTCCGTTCCATTCTATTTTCACGAACGCTCTGATTTTATTAATTTTTATTATTATTTTTTCAAATTGTGGTTTCCATTTCTTGCTTGTAGCTGTTATCTTTTTATAGCGAGGTATGTCTTATTTGTAGTATATATTGTGTTTTACTTATTAGTTATATATATATATATATATATATATATATATATATATATATATATATATATATATATAAATTCTTGCACTTTATTTGGATTCAAAATCTGGTTTCTAATTCTTGCTAATAGCTGTTATTTTTATGAGAGATATGTCTTATTTGCAGTATGTTTTGTGTTTTACTTGTTAGTTATATATATATATATATATATATATATATATATATTGGTAATATATTATTTTTTATAAGTTTTCCCTAATCTGGTAAGAATTGTGACACACCCTCTGCTTTAATGTCATATTAGAAGGTTACATTTTTAAGGTCTCGCCTATAAATTTAGAGCAATTTATAATTATAATAAGACATCCGAGGCTCTATAATGGCTAAAACGCAGCTCTATTCAAATGCGGGCTCAGGTTTGACCCCCGATGCGGGTTTGTTTATTAATTCGCTCATTACTTCTTGAGATACGCAGGCTACGGCGCTGACATATTGGCCGCATTCCTTGAGGCAAGTGACCTAGATTGCGTGAACGTTTTAGTATTCCTATCTCGGACTGAGATAATCACAGCCACTTAGTCACATGGCTTCTACAGTGCAACAAATTAGGACCAAAATATCCACACCACAACTTCTATACACATTCACAGATTTAAAGAATTTATTTCAACCCTACGATCCTGATCGAAATTGCGTATCAGAAAAGCATGCTTGTCTTTGAGCTATAGTGGTTGCGATGAGCTGATAATCTTTTCGCACTCAGTAGTTCCCACAGGATATACCCTTCTAATAGTGAATTGGCATATTGAGGACTAACAAAATTTTTAATTTTCGGATTGTGCTCCAAAAAGATGAAAAGTTAAAAAGTCACCATAAATTTTGTATGTAATATTAGAAATAGATAAATGTTTGTTGTTCTCTCTTAATATTTTGTTACAAATTTTCGGGATGCTATATACTTCAGGGACTTAATTTAGACTAAAATTTTTGTTTTCGCCTGAAATAATTCAATTTTGCGTTTTGGTGCATGTAAATCTGTTAACTAGAACAAGAGCTGTAGTCATGATTACGGATTTATCGAATGTAGATGTTTTAATTTTAAATATCTATGTATATGTGGAGAATTTTTTTAATTAAAAAAGCAATATTTTACTTTCTTAAAAAAAGAATCAAATAATGTTTGTTCAAATGTATGAAAAAATCAACAAAATATGCAGTTTCAAATCTCCAGATGAATGCGAGCCTTTAGTCTTAGTAGAAAAAATGACTCGTCACTTTACCTCAATCACTAATTAAAATTGGAACACAAGAATTTTCACACAGAAAATATCTTAAAAAATATTTGCTAGTGCAGCAATCAAGGCGTAGATGTCGAAAATCTCTTTCCGATCAAGCTGTACTTTTGATAGCAAACAAAACGTTGTACTTCGAAAGCATAGGAAGAATTAGGAGGTGTCGTAGGGTGAGTGTAGATGCGTGTAAAGCTGGGCGCGAATTTCAGAAGCATGTTAAATCTTACAGGATTAGAATCATTACCGAAATTTAAAAAAAAGTAAGAGAAACTATTGAAAGTGTGGATTTCCATAAAATCCATTTTCTAACATACATTATAATACAGAATTTTGACAAAGAAGAATTGATAAATAAAGGAGAGGGAGAAGGAGTGAGAGAGAATGAATTTTAAAATTCTTATTTCTTAAATAAAATTTAATCGAATGCATTTGATGTAAGTAGTTAGCCGAAATAAAAGGCGAAAAAACTTAAAACGGCATCAGATCTTCATTAAAATCGTCTGTAAACAAATGAATTCGCTATCATTTCACCTTTTTTAATTAGACTTATTTATTTCGCCTGTCAAAGTAACCGTTTTGATAAGTGCTATCTAAATTAAATCTCATCTATACTTTTAGACTATACAGAGTTTTATAACACCTTTCTGAGGCACAACGTTCAGAGAAAGAGCAGACGTTCCGGTATATGTTTTAGAACTTGTTACAAGGCGGGTTCTTTTCCATGTTCGGAGACGGGAAGGATGGACGATGCAGAGAATGTTTAGTCCCAATATATTTTTATTAACACATTGCTAAAGGGACACAAAACACTTTTTTACAATATAAAACATTTAAACTGCAACATTCCTTTTCAGCTCTCTGGCATGAACCGCCAGTCGCTTGAGCTCCTTTTTCGGACCTCTCTCCTCTCCCTCTCCTCGAGCGGAGCTGAGAGTTGCTAAAACAAATACAGGGCTGCCACCCGAAACTCACGGGCAAGGTTACCACAACTGGCGAACCTAACACGCCCCACCTAAGTATAAAATTAGCCCTTAGTGGCTGATTTTATCTAAACATAATAGAAACACATTGTATATTCAATTAATAAACTTCAAACTAAATTACCAAATACACTGTACGATGCCAACGTATGAAAATTACACAACATTGTACCAATTATAAAATGAATACAAAATATAAATGTTATCTCTACTTATTATAAAAGAAGGTGTCTGTGTGTGTGTGTGTGTGTGTGTGTGTGGGTGTGTGTGTCTGTCTGCAGCGTTACGGACAAACGGCTACACCTAGAAACACCAAATTTGGTATTCGGGAAGATGTAAATATGTAGTTGTGCACCTCGAAGCGATTTTTTCAAAATTCGACCTAGATTTTTTTTTATTTTATGTTTTATGCGATTTTTGGCATTTTTTCTCACCTAATTCGTAATAACAGCGGAAATTACGCTCGCAGCAAAACGGCATTTGTATCATCGGATAGAGGAGAAAATTTTCTTTTAAAAACAGTTTGTTCTGAATACTTAACCTGATTTACCGATTTTTAGGAATTTTTTTACTAAACATCTGCTTCGCGATTTTTTTTCGTAAAATAATTTTAAAACTGTCGCATCTTGAATTCTATCCGTCATAACTTTTAGATATTTTAACAAATCGTGAAACATTCTTTTCTCCCTCTTTTAAAATAAAAACGAAAAAATTATGTAAATTAGATGATTTTTTACGAATTTTAATGCAGCCTAATGTTTAGAATTTAATAGCATCAACGCGATCTTACGTCATTCATTACATTGCGATCACGGCACGAGAATTTATGTTCGGCTGTTGCCACAGAAAGGATTAGAAAAAAGGGTTTTTTCAACCAATCGAGTTTTTAAATGGGATATCAGAATTTCAATTCGCAAGTGAGGATCTATGACGTCAAATGCTTTAAGATACCTAAAAATTACGCCATAATTTTAACTCATTTATTCCAGCTCTATTTTCAACACAGGGAGACGATATTTTGATTAAAATTTACTGTAGAAATAAACTAAGAAATTCACGATTATTATTATTAGAAGTGGTATTTTAATCCGGTGCTTATTTAAAAATTGAAATGTTTTCACGGCGCTGAAAATGTTCATTTTAAAAGTTACAAAGTTCGTTTCAAAGCGCGATATATTAAAATTTTTCTATTTATTATTTTTATTTTTGGCATTTAATTTACCGCAGGCGTTGCCTAACATACGCATGCAGGTTGCGAGTATAGTTTTATTTTAACGTTGAATTACGTTCCTCCATAAAGGTCACGCAAAGTTTTAATGATACCGTTTGAAAACAATTATGCGAAATATCGAAAGTAACTCCGAAATTAATCTACCGGGGTATCCTTTACGGCAGTCAAACAGTGACGTCATAAATTAAAAAAAATGTGTGAAATTTGTAAACTCTGCAACTCTAACGCCCTGTCACAATTAAAATGGGAATAAGTAGCTCCTCGAGATTACACAGTTTGATGTTTTTCAGGAGACAGGACTATGGAGGATATAAAAGATATCGCTATTGGATATTTAAAATGGCACCCCTTGGATATTTTCTCCCCACAGTAAGATGAAATGGTTTACGGCGCTAAATACGCCAATCTTATAAAACTATGTATAAATTAAATATATATGGAGAGTTTCCTTAATGGCAACCATTATGTGAAATGATTATTATTTATGCTAATGCGTAAATTGCAAAGAATCGCCACAGAATCAAAAGATCCCATTGAGGCCAAATAATCTAAGCTGTTTCTTTTAAGGGAGCCTTGAAGAGGGAGAAGCGAGTATAGATAGTATTAATGTACGTAATAGGTAGTATTATTAGATTTGTAAAGATAGTATGAATAAATCGCAATGTACCACGTTAATAAATATTTCATGAAATTAAAAGTGTTTATCCGTTTTCAACGGTTGTCTTACAACCAACTAAACGAAAAGTAATTCTAATTTGCGTTAATATATCCCGCAGTCATTTCAACAGAGGGGATTACTTGAACTTTTTTAAAAATGAAATTCTGTTTTGTCACATGCAGATATGATTTTAGTAGTAAAATATTCCTTTCTTCCCGTATGAAGAGCCGGTGCGCAGCTATTTTAAAAACATCTCTTGAAAATAGCATAAATGAATTCAGAAGACCTCAAAACGTGTAAATACACCAAAATCTCGAAGTCGAATTTTTTTCATGATTGCAATACTTTCCTTATATGGTACATTTTCGGAAAGAAATAAATGGTGCTCCATTTCATGTAGTGTCTTAGGTATTTAATGCTACAACTTGAGCCTAAAAAACAGTATGATGTAGAAATAAGACATTTTGAAAGCCAGGAGTTCTCTGCAAACTATTAAGCTTTCCACTTTTTTAATAGTGAATGACACTGACGTAGTTTTTTGAATCATTATACTGCAATGATCAGGTTAGTACTCATGACACAAACTTTACATTAAGAGTCAAATAATTTTGCTCTTTTTTTTTAAATTCCACATCACGAATAATTTCGAATTACACATGTAAGGAAAATTTTCGTTTCCTACTGTGCGAAGAACGGACACGCAGCTAGTACTAATCATAAAAAGAATACAAAATATGCACGTAACAGTCACATTAATCGAGATAATGCATCGGCATCTGTGTGTTGTACACCAGGTCGGTGTGTGATGAAATAGTGCCATCTTTGTAAAGCTAGAGCCCAACTGGTTAGCTTTGGACTTTTTGGAGTGGTCTGGTTCAGGAACTTTAATGGATTATGATCCGATATTATCTCTATTCGAGCACCGCAAATCCACTTGTCGAATTTATTCATACCAAATAGCACAGCCCAGGCCTCTTTCTCGATGCTTGCCCAGTTCTTTTAGGTGGCCGTAAATTTTTGGCTGGCAAATGCTATTGGCTTGTATGATCCATCGGCATCTGGTTGAGTTAAACAACACCCTACTCCTATGTCTGATGCATCACAGTGAACCTGAAAAGGCAAGTTGACATCGGGAGTAGCTAATCCTGTCACTTGACAAAGCAAATCTTTTAATTTATTAAAAGAATTTTCTTCGTTTTCTCCCCAAGAAACAATATTTGGTTTATTTTTCTTGGTAAGATCTGAAAGTGGACGAGATATTTCCGCATAATTTGGTATATAGGTGTGGTAAAAGCCCATCAATCCAAGTACTGAACGGACCGCATTTTTATTGGTAGGTCTGGCCAAA
This sequence comes from Cheiracanthium punctorium, assembly GCA_038373885.1. NCBI lineage: Eukaryota > Metazoa > Arthropoda > Arachnida > Araneae > Cheiracanthiidae > Cheiracanthium > Cheiracanthium punctorium. Next base: position 8,495 of record JAWZYV010019108.1, on the reverse strand, counting down.
TTACGAATCGCTAATACTTTGTCTTCATCTGGTGCATGCCTACCTCCTCCTATCACGTGAAATAGGTATTTTATCTTTTTGGCCACGAAAATACATTTATCCAACCTTACTGAAAGATCGCAATGGTCCAACTCAGTTAGAACTGACACCAAACAACACCTCCTAGATAAAGAAAGCCTAACAACTCCTACGTCACCAAGCTTTGACTTCATCATTTGGCCAATATTTAAAAGTTTTATTTTCACAAAATAAAACTATAAAAAGTTTCTGGTGAATTTACTCAAGAATAACAATATTTTAATAATTTGAGATAAAAAATATAATTTTTGACAAATTGCAGTTTTTAACCATGACTAATTAGACAATATGATAAGGAAATAGATCGGAATGAATAATTTTGTATGAGAAAGGTATTTCAATTTTAATTTTTTACTTACGATATTTTCTAATATTTGTAGCATTCATCAGAAATTTTAAAAAGTTTTACTTTTTGAAAGTAAAACTGTGATGCCGTCATCACGTGAAGGCCTGGTGATGACCCAGACAGCACATAAGCTTAAATCAAGCTTGACATTTCCTTGAATTTGACGTATTAATACAAGCTTGACTTTAGCTTGATTTTAGCTTTCGAAAGTGCGCTGATGGCGCCATTTGTGAAAGAGAATGGATATTAACTGTCTAGCGTTCCTCAAATTTGCTGAAAAGTGGTAAAAGATGTGTTTTATTTTAATACCAGTGCCATATTACCGGCAGGGCAAACGGGGCAACGCCCAGGGCCTACAGATTTTAGGGCCCAAAAATCTTACATCTTACACTTTTGTAGTTTAAAATAAAATTACAAAGGATAAAAAAAAAATTTAGATGTTAAATATTTTTTTTAATTACAAAGTATGAACAATGTAAATAAATAATATTTACATTTGTATAAATTAATTTATACTTATTTTTAATTCTTCGAAATGCTCCATATCGATATAGCATACCAATATGTAGGAAAATAACTAACCACATTTGTAAAGAAAATTTTTAGCGTTAAAAAATAGCAAAATCTTTCAATCATTTGTTACCCTAGGAAATATTTACAAAAATAACTAAAGTGTTTGTATTCCATACATGTTAGCAACTGTGATATAGCATTTCGAAGTAACGTTCTGTTTCTTTGATTTCAGATTACTTAGCACAAAATTTGTGTTAAGTATGTAAACCCATTCCTAACACAAAATTTGTGTTAAGAATGGGTAAGATATTTAAAAAACCTTCAGTATTAACCGATCATAATCTTTTTTTAAGGGGAGGGGGTTATTGCAAGGGGCCCAAATTTTTTCTTCTGCCCAGGGCCCACAGTTGTCTTGATCGGGCTCTGTTTATTACGCACAAAACCTGGACATTAGAACACGCAAGGGGAAGGAATGCATGGGATAAGCCCCTGTGAAGTGTAACACGAGGGGAGTTTTAGTTTTATTTACATCTAATTAACATTAGTAATTCCATTAAGTAATTAATTAGCCCTAAAAATAAATTTTAATATAATTAACACACTTCGGTTAGTTAATACACTTCACTTTATGAGTGGTTCACCATAGAATTTAAAAAAAGATTATATATTTCCAAATATGGAAATTCTTCAAAATAAAATACAATTATACTACGAAATTGATTTCAAAATCAGTCGTTTGTCTCGATTTTGGCCAGCAGTATTGCTCATGAGTGTTGCGGTACTGAAAGTTTTAAAACGTGTGCTGCTCTTAAGTTTATATTATGTTTATTTCCCTATTAGTAGAGTCTCTAAATCACTAAAATTATTTTTATTTTGATGCATCCCATGGAAAAATAAAAAAAACAAATTAACATATCGCCCACTTATCAATCTGGCCAGAAAACGGCGTGTTAGTCACTTCAAACTTTAGTCACAGCTGCGCGAAGCTTGGTAGCTCGACGGATAGCGCGCTCGCCTCCAAACCGAAAGGTCCCGGGTTCTATTCTAGCCACGAACACTTGATGGAAACAGATTAAATTAAATTGAAATTTCAGCGTAGAGTGGGAAAATGCGTGGTAAAATGAAATATTTGGGGCGAGTACGCCGACCGCCGCCCCGTGTATTTAGGAAATTTTTTTTAGGAAAATTTTTTAAGCTTGAAATTAAGCTTGCTATGTCAAGCTTGATTCAAGATTGAAATGTCAAGCTTAATGCAAGCTGGGCAAGTACAAACTAGAACACTTGATTCAAGCTTGCATTAAGCTTACACGCTTGAAATTTTCAAGCTTAATTCAAGCTTATTGACTTGATAAATCAAGCTTGCTGCAAGTTTGCTGTGCTGTCTGGGGACGTCAAAGTTTCAGTTGTTAGGCATTCTATATGTAGGAGGTGTTGCTCCAAATGAACTAAATGGTCTTCGAAGGTTTTTGAAAATATTACCACATCGTCCATATACGCTTGCGTATACTCTGAATGTGATTTTAAAACGCGATTCATTTCTCTTTGAAAAGTCCTAGATGCCCCGGCAAGACCAAACGGCATGGTCTTCCATTGGTAAACGGCATTGTTGGTGGTAAATGCCGTGAGAGGTTTGCTATCCTCCTCGATTTTTATATGCCAGTACCCCTTTAATAAATCTAGGCTAGTCAACCAATGGGCAGCGCCAGCTATTAAGATCAACTCTTGCATATCCTTAATAGGGAAAATGGGAACTTTGGTGACTGCATTTAACGCTCAAAAATCTATACACAACCTCATTGTAGAGTCCTTTTTTGCCACGCAAACTATTGGGTGGGCGATTTATGAACTATACGGTTCAATCAAATCTAGGTCTAAAAGTTCTTAGACCTGACGTTCAACTTCCTTCCTAAAAGCAATTGGGACGCTATAACAATGAGGCCTTTTACGTACGGAATTTGGAATAAGCTCGGTTTTATGTGTGGCAACCCGGCTGGTTGCACAGGCTTAGTAAAGATACGCTTGAATTTTATAATTAAATTTTTATGGGCTTTTAATTGATTACTATTTAAGTGTTCAACGTTAAGATTTTCAAGAATTTCAAAAAAATTAGGTTCTCTGGTAGCGGTTGGTAGAGTATCAACATGACTGAACTCCTTTTCTTCTTCAAAAATTACGTTTACTGAAATAGCCCTAGCTATGTATTGTTTCAACTTATTTTGGTGCATACGTTTAGTTGAACCATCTGGCAAATTTGCTATGTTGTATTCAAGTGCAGCTGTTCTTAAATTTTTAAAAAAGCATTAAGGAAATGTTTGGTCAACCGTTTTCTACTTCATATAACATTTAAGAGTGAAGTACGAAAGGTTATTAGTTTTCTATCACAGATCATAATGGAAGAGCATCGAAAAATCATTTTTGTTATCGATTCATCATCAATTGGAAATGTAAGAAAACATTGAAGGTAGCATCATGTATCTAAAAAAAATAAGGAAGTGCAATGCAACACAAAAGGGAAAACATTATGCAACACTGCAAAATTTTCTTTTCAAATGAGTAACAGGATTTTAATTTCGGTCTTTTTATCATACGAATACCTTGTAGTAAGTATACTTTGCACATTTATACTTTTTCAGTTTTTGAACTTTAAAGGAACTCGGTAATACCTATCAAACTCTTTATAAATCTCCTAATAAACTTTGTAAAATCTGCGGAATATTATGAAAAGAATACACTCAGAGGCACACATATATTATGCATTTATATTGAAATGTATGATTGTTACTTCTGATTTTTTATATATATTTATATTTTTCAGAATGTATAGCTGTATTTATTATATACATCATATATTTGAACAACGTAAGTAGAAAAGCAACACAAAAGCGTAATGTTAAGTATTTCAATCCGCTAGAATCTATTACAAATATTTCTTTCGTTATACTTTAAGATAGACGTAATATACTTTACATGTGAGACTGGTTTCTAAAACACATGATGTTACCGGATTTCATACCAGCTACATCATGTGTTCCTGGTAAAAGGAATATTTAAAAGTCAAATGTAATTCGGATGATAAAATGAATGTCTCTTTTATAGGCATTTTATTTTATGACATGTGATAGATGCTTTAGACTATAACATCAGAAACTGCTAAAACTGATATATTTTCTTCAAGCTATATTTCTTTTACGCTTCCTTTCGAGATCACATACAGATTTTATTGCTTCGTTTACTTTCTTAAATCTTTTTGAAGGAATGTTGGACATGCAATGTTTTGTTGTGACCACTTAATATTGGATTCACTGCCCATCTTCACATTCTTATCTTCCATCGATGTAAAGCTGCGCAATTAATATTATTGCACTTGCAACTAAAGTTTAGTGTGATAAAGATATTGGTTATATATGTGTTATATTTAAGATTGCCAGCTTTATTACGGATAGATACTATTAAACAGATATTTCAGCTATAAATTTCAGTATATTCTTAAGACAAATACATTTCTGGGATGGATATTCTATTCATGTTTTCTGTATATTATACAAAAAATATAGTGAAGCATGTTTATAGTTTTTGTTATCTATCTATATATACATAAATACGCTAAGTAAAACCTTAGTGTTTCTTTTGCAGCGCACTGCCCGAACGGATGACCGTGAAATTCGGCACAGTTGAAGTTCGTATGAAATTGTTTGTACGAATGTTAAAATTTTTGTGTTGTATTCTAATGCACCGTAATAAATTAGAGAAGGAATTTGGCATGCAGTATTTCGTGCCAAGTCGGCCGATGGTTCCATTGTTGTGTCAATTTTGAAATAAAAATACTTAGTTTCAGCAGGACTATAGGGGTATACTATTACAACAAAATTTGCAAAAAGTGGAATTATTCCCCAGTTTGGTAATACGCCAATGACTAAAATGTGTTTGGCGACTTTTTTTATACGGCGGCAATCATTCGAAAAAAGAACAAATTTATTGAGTCAGCAAGGTTTCATACATGGTCAGTCGTACGCCTCAGCAAGTAGACTTGAATCATTCGACATTTAAGACTTTATAACTCCAAACCTAATGGGGTCTTTAGCGGAGGATAGTTCCAGGTTCAATATTCGGAGGTGGCCACTAGACTTTTTAGATTAGCTTAAATTGTTCAAAATGCAAACTGAATGCGTGAAATCCAAGGTCGGTAGAGGGAGATGACTCTATGACCCATTCCCTGGAGCTGCCTTTGTATTAAGTGAAATGTGATAGAGTTTTTATAAATACACCGTCTTCACAGAAAAGAGTGGTGGTTGTAAAGTGAAATTGTACAAAAGTGGTCACTAAAGACAGATAGTCTCATAGCCAAGGAGGTCACTTTAGTAGGTCCCAGTGTATATGGAATGGTGAGACATTCTTTGACAGAAGAACTTTATTCACACTCAAATTAAAAAAAAAATACTGCTTTATGTTCGAATTTCGACCACTGGCAGACAACTAGTATATATAAATAGACTACCTCATAAACACTGTCCTAGACTTTTATTCCTTAAATATTTATCCTAGACAAATACTATACAACAGGGTGGATTACTCTTATCTGGAAAAGAGAAAAAAAATTATTAATCAGAACCTACTAATGCGGAAAAAGCGTTCTGTAGAATACAGATTAAGGTAAAAATGATTACCAAAGTTATAATTTGACACTTCAGCAAGGGAGTTAAATTGTCAAAAAAATACATTGAAAACTATTAAATTCTACTCTTATATGAAGGAAAACATATTATCATACGGATATTAAGAGAAAAGTAATTTTAAATTTAAATTTTTAAATTTCTTGCTACCGCAAGATGGTTGAATTTTTGTGGAGGAAAAAAGAATTGATTCTGGTTAGATTAGATTTGACGCAAAGTCATATATTTAATGCAATATAAATTTACTAAAGTGATAATTACTGAACAATGAGTGGTCGATACTATGTAGGAGTGCTATGAACTACAATGAACGTTGCAATAAATTAGGACTTAGATCCCCCTCCCTACATCGTCGAATACGTTCTGCAACCCCATTTACAGCAGTAATACTAGTATGTACAAAGAGGCAACACTATTTTTTCCCGTCTCCTCTTTCATATTCCCAACCTTCCATAAATCGTAAGCACCTAACTTTCAGCGACCCGACCGCTTGAGTAAAGCTGATCCCTGCTCAATTCTAGTGGCTTTCGGAGTCACTAAATGCTGCTCTCGAATTGTTCTTATCTGTATACTTCGTTGTGTATGTGTACTTGATCTAATACTGCACTATGGCTATGTTAGAAAAGGTATGATTTTTCCTGTGTTTCAATCTGAGTATGATATGCCGAACAATGTGCTTCCTACGAAAACGTTTTAAGTTACGTATGCTGACATTCAAATGAGAACCGCAGCAAACTCTAGAATCTACATCTCGATTTTACACCTCGAGAACTAATTTGAAGAAGTTTCAAATTAGTTAGACGAGAACTGGAAACGAGCTTTAATTCAATCATAGACCAAATACAGAATTTTGTGAAAAATAAAATGTTACCATGACAAATATCGTGCTCTTCTGTAATCCTACAAACCAAGAAAAGAAGTTTAAAAGCTATCTGAAGCAGAATAATACTTTTTGAAAGAAAGTAAATGCTTTTTTGCTCTATGGGTGTTTATTTGTAATTTATTTTTGAAAGGCAAGTTTTTTAATCGAAATGTAAAAGGGAAACAGGAAAGCCACCCGCCTGACATATCGACTAACCATATGTTTAACCCTCTCTTATCAGAGAAAGGGTGATAGAATAAGCGATTAAAAAAAAATAAACACTAATTCTTGTACTCAATATACGCCAACGTCCAGATGTAGTACTGAATACTGTTATGAATTTTAAAGGTGATCTCTCCTTATGGGGGGTGAATTTATACTAAACTTTGTGTTCTGCTTGTCAAATAATTAACACCTGCATTTTGTTGCAGGTAAATCGAATACAAGAATGCAAGATAGGAACATTTGGTTTATCCCATTGATCATTTTCCCCAATCCCACAATTTGGCGGTTACTCGCAAAATATTGGAACTATCACTTAGATGAAGTTAATTTTGGGGTTTACTGTTTAGTGCCAAATTTGGCGTTATTTCGCGAAACATTTCAAAGCTTGGTGACGCTTGTCGCGATTTTATTAGTGGGGACTTTAATTTCAGCTTTATTACTCTGGTGTTACGTAAAAGCATTAGTATTACGCAACCAATGTAAGGGACCAATAGAAAATAGTCGATTTGCATAACTTATCGATCGTTTTCTCTACAAGTGATGACTCAAAATCGAAAAGTTATCGATTTTGAGTCATCACTTGTAGAGCAAACTTCAATGACAGCTGTGTTGGCGCACCGTTTATTTCTTAGTTTTTCTATGTTTATTTTAAAGTTTGTCAGTGAATTTTTCATTCTTGTATACTGAGAAGCAGTTAAGAGTTCTGCTCGAGAATTTACACTGAAATTTCAGGCTGTTACGCGTTTCATTGTATAAGAAACACATTATTGTTATAAAAATTGTTGTTATTCGTTAATTTCTGTGAATTGAGTACTGAAAATTACTTCTCGCACTTCTAAATAATAAAATTTGTGTTTCCTATTCCTATTCTACTTTTCATATACATTGGACTTTTAAGCTTACAAATACGAGAACTAACAGAATATCTGCTGCTTATGCTGTAGACGGTACGAATCCCAGAACTAACAGAATTTCTGCTGCAATATTATCCTGTAGACAGTTGTTACTCTTCCATGTGAATATTAATACAACGTCTGTAAAATCTGCTTCAAAGAAAGTGCAAACTCCTGACTTACAAGTGACCTCACCTCAAAATGTCTTACAAGAATCACATTAAAACTTATGGATTCAGAAATGATTCCTCCGAATAGCTTTCAAATATTGATTTAGAGATAAATTATTCAATTTGATAAATATTTTTATTTCACTTTCATTTCATACCTAATAAGTCATACTAGTGACACATATTGGATGGTGTTTTAACATTACACGATACTCAATATAGGGGGTTGAATTTTATTTGAATATTGCATGCACGATTTTAGCACACATTTGTCTAAAAATGCAGCTACAATTTTGCTCTAACACCTTCTATAAAAGCTGAATTTTGAATAGTAATATTTTAATTCCTTTTTCTTTAATAATTTAATGATTTATCACGCACGTTAAATATTTTGTGTCACAGTGTCGCATTTTCTGTTGTAAAAGAGTAATTTCTTTCGTCATACGTTCTGTGTCTTTAATAGAATATGTTATATATGTGATAGTCCAAAACAGTTTATTTCTTTCTGGACGTCTTAGCCGTTTTTTAATATATATATATATGCATGTATCATTTTGTTTATATGTATATTACGTTTAATGGAGACTTGCAGCAGTAAATTTTGGGAGGACATCGTAATATCATACCTTAATGCAGACAGAAGTAGATAGACTTTTTATGGTTCATTTAATGGTACATGTTTTATTGATTACACATCTTATGTCTTTAGAGATTAGGTATGCTATACTGTATGAAATG
>JAWZYV010019107.1:0-24528 GCA_038373885.1 Cheiracanthium punctorium | reverse complement strand
CGGAAGGTGTTAAACCGACTACTGTTCTTCGCAGGATGAGGACCGTATACTGGGAAGTCTGTGTGTCCCACAAGTCAATGAGAAAATGGAATGTCCGTTTTCGCCAAGGAACTGGCCAAGTTCAAGTGGGAGACGTTGGACTATCCGCCCTACAGTCAGGACATGTCGCCCTGCGATTTCCATGTGTTGGGTCCACTGAAGAAACCACCTGAAAGGGAAGCACTTCAACTCGGACGATGTACTGGGTCTCGTCACGGCCACATGAATTCTGGGAACAAAGAATCCTGCGGCTTGTTCATCAGTGGATTGTTGACATGCATTGTTGTGCTCAGTCCTATGGTGTGTATTTTGAATAAAGTCTACATTTGTACCCACCATGTCGTTTCGTACCTTTTCATTTGATCACGCCTTGTAGTTAGTAGGATGATACGCTTTAAAGAATAACGTCCCATAGAGCGCAATGTATTGGGACTATTTTCAGTGCTCCTGTAGAAAAAATCTATAAATGCTACATAGATCCTTTACAATAGGGTACATGGCACTGCAGAAGAATAACATATATAAATTTCGTAGAAATCTATGCCTATTGACGCGAGTTATATCAAGGACGGACAGACAGACAAATCGAAATCTTAAAAACTTTTCTAACTTGTTGGAAAGTGTCAAAAAAGCTAGATCTTGAAGGGGAAAGACGAAAACTTTCAAGATAAAGGCGCGGGGCCCCAAAAAGCGCGGGGCCCGTAGCATTTGCTACATTTGCTATATTGTTAATCCGGCACTGCTTTTGATTTCTTCTTTACAAATGGTTTTGAAATTTATTTCGGATGTTTTAGTGTCATTCTCTACACCTGTAGGTTTACATTCTTTTGAGTAACCTATATTGAAATTCTGCTTTTCCTTCCAGTAAAATACGTAAGGTAATTCGAGACGTGTTCTTCCTATAATTAAATCCACTGGTTGTGCGTCATCGTTGACAATCAAAACTGGAACATCTCGTGCTATTACATCATCAATCTTTATGTCAAGTACAGTTCCGCCTACTGTTTTTGTGACAGGAGACTTTTGATTCCCAAATCCAAACAAGTCTTTTTCACAAGGAGCTATATATACGTTTAGTTTATCCGCAACTGATTGCTTTAACAGGCAACTCGAACTTCCAGTATCTATTAATCCGCTGACAATCTCATTTTTTATGATAACAGGTTTCAAATAGTTATCGAAAGAAGTGGAATACGTATCCGAAATACTTAAACTACTAACTTCCTTTTTCTTTGATTGAGTGCTGCTGATTTCGTCTTTGTTAGTTAAATTTTTGTTTCGTGTGCAATTCCTACTTATATGGCCGTAATTGTTGCAAGAGAAACATTTGAATTCCCCTTTTTCATTGCGTATTCTGGACGTTGAAAAATTCTGCCGCTCTGAAAATTTATGATGAGGAAGTCCACTATTTCTTCCGTAATTTATACTGTCCGACCCCTGATTACTCTTTGTTTCACTACGATGGGAATTTAGTTTTGGATGCACTTCATACTTAATATTCCTATTTTGTGCTGTTTTGTCAGTAACTCGAACACTCTCGTAGTCGTCTAGTTTGTTAGCCAACTCATCCGAGTTTACAAATTTTGGCCAAACATCAACAAAATGTTCTCTAATTGTAAATGGAACCTTTCTTTTCAACTGATCCGTTACTATGAGTTCTTTCAAGGAATCGAAATCGTTGATATTCAAACCTGTAACCCATTCATCGAAATAATTCCTCAAATCAAACGCAAAATCTTTCCACGTTATCTTGGATTCTTTAGTGTGATTCAAGAATTTTTGTCTAAACCTTTCAGAACTTAACTTAAATCGCTTTAATAATAACGCCTCAACGTGGGAATAATTGCTCGCGTCCTGTTCAGACTCTCGTGTAATTATTTGCATTATTTCGTATGGTAAAAGTCCCACTAAGTATGTAACATAGTCCTCTTCTTTGATACCCATTCGTTTTGCTTGGCGTTCGAATAATACCAGATATGATGAAATATCCCCATCTTCGATTCTATACTTCTGCATAATACGGGAAAATTCGTTAGTCTTAACTGAATCTGTCGAAGTCGTACTGGTTACTAGCCCAACAGGACGACCACTTTGTATTCTCAATTTTTCCAGTTCCAATTCATGCTTTCGTACTTTATCGCGTTCCTCGCGCTCAGCTGCGTCAGCCCCAGCTCTCTCCCTAGCTTCTTCAGCCCTTTTCTCCGTTTCAGTTCTTTCAGCGATAATTCTTTCTAGCATCCCCTTTACAAATTCTTCATCGTAACCCTTACTTTTAGTTATTAAATCTTTTAAATCAATTATTCGATGTTCTATTTTTACCTCTAAACCAAGCTCTGAGGCCAATTCTTCTAAGTCACACTTCCTCCCTCTGGCTAAAAATGCCATACTTGATTTGATTTCCTAATGAGTTTAATCTTGTCTTACTTATTTTCGAACTTATGCAAAAATACCGTATTACTCATACAGCATATTTATAGAATCTTGCTTTAAATAATACTTTAATGTATTCTAAAGAATAATGCAATATATTTTAAATAATACTTCTTATAATTCAATATAGTACTTCACTATACTTCAATATAATACTTCACTATACTTCAAAATCAAGAGAATACTTCAAAATCAAAATAATGTTTCAATATACTTTAAAATGAATACTTCAGAATGGAAATAATATTTCACTTCAATATACATCAAAATTAATTCTTCAAAATCAAAAATAATTCTCAAATTTACTTCAAAATCAATATTTCAAAATCAAAATAATAATTCAATATACTTCAAAATGGATAACTTCAAAATCAAAATAATGTTTCAATATACTTTAAAATGAATACTTCAGAATGGGAATAATACTTCACTTCAATATACATCAAAATTAATGCTTCAAAATCAAAAATAATAATTCAATATACTTCAAAATCAAAATAATATCTCAATTTACTTCGAAATCAATCAGAATAATACTTCAAAATTAATATTTCAAAATTAGAAATAATACTTCACTTCAATATACTTCAAAATCAAAAAATAATACTTCAAAATAATACTTCACTCTAATACTTCTGTGCTTCAAAATACTTCCAAATTTATACGTCAAAACACTACTTTATTATAATGATTCAATATATTCAAAATTAATACATCATACTTGAAAACAATACCGCAATATAATACTTTCGTATATTTTAATATACTTCAAAATTAAAATTCCCAGCTATGCATCATCATAATATTTCAATATAATATTCATACCTGAGAACTAAACATCTTGGGCGCGTAAAATAAGGCATATCGCACTTCTGATTAGTTAGCTTTTTCGCTTTACTTTCTTAGTAGTACTTTAAATTAAAAAAAAAACTTACAAAGATTAATAATACTTAATAAAGAAACATTATTTAACAGCACGACATTTATTAAACATTGCAACATCATACCACAACTACATCCTACCTAACTACGCAGTAGCTACATTGTTTTTTCGCTTTTTCCCGACGAACAGTCAATAGTACATGTGCCCCTTAATCTCCCCCTTTGATTGCTTCCCTTTTTTTCTTATTTACGAATCATCCTCTGCATGGTGACGCCCTCTTTATTGGCGAGTTCAATGAAAATGATAACAGGCCTAAACTATGTGCCGAATATTCGGTATTCGGCCTGATCTATTGGCCGAATATTCGGTATTCGGCTATTCGGCCAAATCACTATTCGTTACATCTCTAGTATGAAACACATTTTAAAAATTTTGATAAAAGACAAGGCCTGAATTTTTTATTTTGATTTCGCCGTTTGATTGAGCTTTTTAATTTTTAACTTTGGTTACAGTCCGGGTCGGGTTGAGTCGAAATAACATCAATCCAGGCCCTAAGCCGGGTCGATCTTAAAATTTTCTGTTTCACAGTTCTTAAAATGTTCTGTTTCTACTGCGGTGCAAAGATGGCTGCACTCTGCAGGTCTCTAAGCAAGACAAGTTGCGTGTATTCCTATGTACGACAGACAAGTGCCCATTCATGTTTTTCACGAGGACACGCAGTGGCGGCCCGTGGTCAAAACTGTTGGTGCAGCCGGAGGCATATGAGCTCTCCCCCCCCCCCCCCTTCCTTTCCAAAGGAATGGAAAATCTTTGTTACTGAATTCGAAAACTGGCGGATTAAGCCCTCACCGAGGAAAAAGAAATTACATAAAAAATGCAAGAGATCCTATTTTACTTCCATAAAATTTACATAAATTTCAACCAGACGCTCTTATCCTCAAAATTGCATTAATCCGTGTCTGATTCGAAGTTTCCTTAGAATTTTCTTTTGTAACGATAACTTCAGAAGGAAAGAAAAAAAAAGAAAACTTACTTATTTTTAGCACTAGAGTGCTATTAATTTCAACCTTGCTTTTTGTGTAGACACGATTTTGGTACAATTAGCGCGTCGAGTCACTTTTGAAATGTGTTTGCCAGATAATGTGGAGGGGGGGGGGAGGCGTTAATAAAATGTTGAAAGTCGCACAAGGTTTGCAATTTTTGATAAATGATCGCTAAACTGGGTGCCAAAAAGCGATAATTTATTATAAATATATTTTGAGTATAGTTAGAAAACGCCTGGCGAATATTGTAAAAGTTTTAGTAGACGATTTAAATATAGATTTTAATTCCGAAGAAGTGTTTTATAGAATAGTGAAAACAAATACGGTACACATCATAGATTATGATACACTTTCCAAAGGGTATTTATAACGGTGAAGTGTAGTTTGACTATGCCTGGCGAAAATTGTTAAACAGTTTTGGTAGGCGATTTTAATATAGATTTCCATTCCGAAGAAGTGTTTTATGAAACAAAGAAGGAAAACACGATATGATGGATTATAATGCTCATTCCAAACAGTATTTAAAATGTCTACGAGATATATTTGGAATATGCCAAAAGTTCCAATATGCCTGGTGAAGATTTTAAAACAATATCAATAGGCGTAGGTTAAGATAGATTTGGATTCCAAAGATGTGCTTTATGGTTCAAGAAAGAGGCGATTCCTATTTTAACGCCCCTACTTTCGCCAACCTAAAAATTCCCCGCCCTTTGGCGAGCTTGAAAGTCACGGGTCTGTAGGAGTTATGCACAAGTTTCAACGCTCCCTAAACAACTACATAAAAACTAAAGTGAACAAATTAGTGATAAACGCACTAGTTAAGGAATTTGAAGACACTTAATTATTAAAACTACATTAATTGGCAACCAAAAATAAATAAAAATGTAACGGAATGTTGTACTTACAGGTTGTTCCAAATCGCCATTTTAATTCTAAATTACGATTGCCACATAAATACAAAAAATCGTCATGGTTACTCTATATGTTTAATGATCGCCACCTTGGCGAGAGTTGGGGCGTTAAAGTAAAAATCAATCCAAGAAAGACAAACACGGCACACTCATGGATTATGATGCACATTCGAAATAATATTTAAAACTGTGAAGTATAGTTGTATAATATACTTGGCGAAGATTGTAAAATAGTTTTAGTAGGCGATTTTAAGATAGATTTCGATTTCAAAGATGGTTTTTATAAAATAAGGAAGAAAAATACTGCTCACTCATGAACAATGATACACTTTCCAACCTTATGGAATAAGGAAGAAAATAGGGACGACGCATAAATTATGTTACGCTTTTAATATATAGCACTTTGGTGCGTATTTAAAATCTGAAAAGGTTTAAGATTTTCTCCTTTTTTTTTTTCTTTTTTATAAGTCAAATCAATCCTCCTTTCTTTTAAACTTGCGAATCGGTCAGTGATGTCCTCATAAAAAGACGTCGTTTTAATTCAGATATCAATAATTTTAAAAGCTCTTTAAAATTTCCCATGTTTAAAGAATTTTCTCGCTCGCCATGTCCTCTAAATGCCAGTTCTTGCTTACTTAAAAACAATACTGCTTTGATGGGTAATTGTCCATTCATAAGCGTCTATCCAGGCTTAACTTCTTGATAAATTCAGCAATATAAAGTCGAGAGTTTTCCGAACATATATTCTTCGTACCCCTCCCTCACTTCTCGAGCCAATCAGTCAGTCGAATTCACTGCAGCCGTCGTTTGAAAATCTTTCATCAGCTGCAACTAACTCCGTATGCCGGAGAGACTGCTTACAAACTCGTTGCCATGGCAACGGTGCTGCCAATTTCTTGATCGGCTATGAGGGCTGATAAATTCAGCAATATAAAGTCGAGAGAGGAGAAAGATTCTTTCTCCTCTCTCGAAGGCCTCGGCTGTACCAAGACTCACAGTTGAATTGCAGGAAGATTAAAGGGCTTTTTTCTGAATGAGCGATCCGGCAGTTACTACAACACGTTGTTTTTAGTTTTTGTTTCAGATTTTTTTGAATTTTTTCATAGAAAATCCATAAGTCTAATCTGAATTTAAGAAAGTTAGTAGAATAAATTATTTTAAAGTATGTGTTGATAATTTCAAGTGCAGCCCGGCTGTACTTGCTGTATCCCACGAGCCGCCACTGAGGACACGTTTCCAGGACCATAGAGCAATGGACTTCTGCACTTCTCGGAGACGAGTCCGGTTTACGTCGGAGAACGATTCAAGGCATCTGTTGATCTGGAATGAACAACGCACCAGATACAAATCATCCAACTTTGCCGAAGAACACAGTTGAGGTGGTAGAATCATGGTTTGAGCAGAATCACTATCGGTAGTCGCACTGACTTGCATGCGTTCAGTGGAGGATCTCTGAGATATCGGGGCGAGATCCTTGCTGCCGCTAGAGTATTTCCTGGAGAAAAAGCAGCAGCGAGAAGAGGAGTGGGAATGGCTGGATGTAAATGGGGTATAAAGGGTCACGATTTGGAGCGATTGGAATGGCCAAATCAGTCGCTAGACCTGAATCCGATAGAGCATGTTTGCGGCTACTTGGCAGACAAGTTGCTGCTTTGGGTTCTTCTTCACGGTGAGCTGGAACAGGGGTCACTCCGTGTTTGCTTCCCATTTAGATTTCCGACAACTTGATTGGCAACATGAAAGTCGATGCCACCTTGTGCATTGCTGTTAGGGGTGAACATATTCATTATAAGAACCCATTTTTGCAAATTTTCCACGAAAGTTTTCCTCATCAGTCTGTGATGTACTGTTTTCTCAGAGAAAGAACTTTCCTGCAAGAGGGCTCTTTTTTTTTTTTTTTTTTTTTTTGGTTGTTGTTGTTGTTTTGTGTTTAAGTCTATGTAAATTTCTACATCACATTTAATAAAAAACAGTTCAGTATAAATGCCCATAGAATTTCTTGTTCCTATGTTTACTCATTTTTAAATTAGACACCAAAAACAGGCTGCACCTTAACTTTTAGAGGACAGTGTATTTCAATTTCGTAGTGATCGATGCATAATTAGGGTAGTTGGAGAACAGACGGACAGACACACCGAAATCATAAATCCTTTTTACCTTGTTGGAAAATATTAAAAATTATTTAAGTTAAAATAAACATTTCAGGCTTTATACATATTGTTGCAGAAAATTCTGCTTACGAGTTCGTCGTTTGAAAGTCCAGAGTATGTGGAAAGTTCTTTTTAACAGTCCACTTGTCAGAATGGAACACGAATTTTATTGCTTCTAGAACTTCATCGAACAATCTGCTGTGCAAAATTCACAGGGATTAATAAGCAGTAACCTGACTTAACCTGATAATCGTCAGCTTAGTACAGAAGCTTTCACAGATGCTGTATTTCACACAACAAACTAATTCCACAGGCTAAAATTCTCGAGAAAAATCATAAACAATTCTGCAATGAAGAATTCGCACACAGCATTCAAAAACAAGCCTTTCACAACGAGTAAAATATATTGCTTCTATCACACGATACACAACCTAATACAGTGAACTCAAGGAGCACTCGTTTACATCTAACTTCTCGGCCTGTTTTGCCTCTTTCATAAAGCACGTATCACCGATGTTACGCAAAATTTCTTGAGAGACCCATTTCCAGTAGAATCGCGATAACTTTGGTTATGTCATCTCCATATTTAATACGCTAACGTATGCGGTACCAAAATTGACAATATTTCTACGCTGCGGACGGCAACAGCTAGATGTAAACATTAGTGCAATAACAATAACGCATGTGCAAAAATCCATATTAACAGTTCAGTGACGTCCAATGGCGCAAGCCTGTGTCACGCAACAGCTAGATTACAAAAGAACAGTAATGGATACACAAAAATGCAAGATCTTTCGGACTTTTTCACAGCTTTAAAATATCGAATTTACAATACTTGGCGCATTCATCGCCCATCTAAAAAATGTCACCATGCATTAAGCTAAAACATATTTTAGTCATTTGCTGTTCCATCGGCTTTTATGATGACACCCAAAATGTGTAGCAACCCTAACGTAAATAAATGAATGATAAATACCGTTAAAACAAAGAAACATGATTTTCATTGAAATGAATCCAGAAATTTAGTCAACACTGCTCTGAGTATAAGGAACAGTAAGGTTTGGGCGGCGAAGCTGGCCGCCTTGGTGGCTAGTAGATATGTAAATGAGTAATACTAGGCTATTGCGTAATACTAATGCAGGGAAACAGACATTACAGGCCCCATTGGTAAAATCGCGCCGAATGTGCAAAATCCATCAAGCATGGTGACTTTTTGGCAAAATAGCGTCCAATTTGACGCTAAAAATAAATCTTCACGCTTTCTCTAGCGCCAATAGAAGCTCTAGCACCAATATTTCTTGAGATTTCGAGAAGACCCTATGTTAAGCAATGGAGAAATCCAAAACTCCCTATCTCGCATTCTAGTTAACCGCTTTTTATGCAACAAAATGCAAATTTTAATTATTTGACGAGTAGAAGAGGAATTTTTGACTGTATTTAACGTCTGGAGGGCAGAACAAACCAGAAATTCGCAACTATATTATTTGGAAAGTATCAGGAATGTAATATAATATCAAATAAATACAAATGTCCAGCCAATAAAAAACGTACCCACTTGCTAACGCTGACAGTACATTTTTTTTCTTTTTTGAGTGAGAGATTATTATTGTACAAGTAGTATTTTCTATTCTTAAGGCTGTTCCTCATGCACACGCGTTAACGCGAACTCCAATGGTTAAATCAATGTATTTCCCATTCCGTCTTCGAGAAATCTTCCGTTCCGTTACGTCTCTCCGAATGGCCATTAAAAGCCCATAAAACTTTCGATTACAATGCCCTGTAAGTGAAAATTGACCATTAAAACACCTGGAATTGCGACAGTTGCCCACACCATCAGCATGGGCCTTTAGTTATTAAGTCTTATCAATGCATCCACAACAACACCCCCTCCCCCCCCCTCCAAAAACAAAGTGAATTTTATTGAGTTTGGACACGTGTGGTGTCACATTTTTTGAGCCTGACCCAAATATGTCTCGAAATAATTTAATTTGTAGTCTTTTGTTAATGCTTTACCAACACGCCTTCGCCATTAACAATGATTATAAAATAAGTAATGACTTCTCTCCAAACTATTTTTTAAGAGATTTTTTTTTCAGCATTTCAGTAAATTAGAATATTGAAGAGAATTCCGCTAATACAATCAGCCTGTGAACGCCAATCTAAATTCTATCTATCGTGTACTACCTGTAAGTTAATGAGTGAATAATTTCGAAAATATAATTAGTGTCTCATTAATTGTTGAAACCAGTCTATCTGGCGGTGTCATTCCAGCTTTGGAAGGAACATGCATTCTTCTCCGGCCCTTGACAGTGCATCTTTTTTTTTTTTTTTTTTTTTTTTTTTTGTAACCTTTGCTGTTACGCAAGCGCAGTGCAATATATTACCATTGTTTTGCAACAGGATCAGGACGTTCCGCTGTAAATTATTTAGCGTAAGTCTGCATTATTTGCATTGTGGTTGTTATTTTGCAGCACCACACTAACGCGTTTTTAGCTTATCTGTACCTTGAGGAACCGCATGGTAAATCATTTCGTTTATTCTGGAAATGGGTGCAGATTCCTGATATATATTAACTTAAATAATGAACATTTTCTGTTCTTAGTGCCGCTTTTTTTTTTGTTTTGTTGTTGTTTGTTTAGGCTATGGGATTAAGCTCTTTTTTTAATCATGGAGTTCCTTTTTCTTTTATAAGATCTTATATAAATATGCCTGCCATTAAACTGAAAAATAAATAATTCGGCTGTTTCGATATTTTTTTCGTCTCGCAACTATCTGTAGTTATGTACCTGGAAGCGATTTTTTTTCCTTCAGTATTTGGCATAATTTTTTTAAATTCAACATCTTTTGTATTTTCGAGCATTTTTTACCTATATATTCAGAGGTAGGAGCGGAAGTAATATCTACAGGAAAAGGGTCGTTATATCATCGGATAGAAGAGAAAATTTTCTTTCAAAAACAGTTCGTTCTGAATTTCCTTTTTAAAAATATTGATTTTTGAGATTTTTTCAAAGAAACTCCATATTTATCGGCATTTGAGAAATAATTTTTAAATTGTCGCATCATCAAATATATTCATCAGAATGGTTTTTATTTTTTATTTATTTTTATTTTTTTGATTTGGTCAAATTATAAAATGCATATTCAACCCTCTTCTAAACTCTAAACGAAATAAAAATATAGACCAGGAGGTTTTCTATGAATTTTATGTAAAAATTTCGTTTTTTAGCCCTTACATTTCTGGTTTGCATTGTTTTGGTAACGCAGACATTGAAACTGTGCATTTGAAAAAGAATCCCCCCCCCCCCCCCCCCCGGCAAGTGTAACTCCGGGTTTTAAATCGTAAGTGAAATCGGCGTCACTTTGATGTCGCGAGTTTGAAAGCGCATTCGATCCATTAAGATTACCTAGATTCTGATGTAAAAAATCACACGATGAAATAATTCATAAAATTCTGAGATTTCCAATTAACTGAGGAGTAGCCATTGAATAAAATTTAAGGTTATGTATTGTTTACGAATTTTAATACTGTCGCATCAGCCAATTTTAAATTTTTTTCAGATAATAAAATGAACATTTAGGCCTTCATTAAGAGTTAGACCATTAAGAAATATCAGTTGGGAGATATTTTTACGAATTTTAAAGTAAAACAAGAATTTCATTAGCTTATTCGTGGGTCCATTACAAAAGCTTTTGTTTGCGTTGTCTTGGAACGAAAGCATTGAATAATTTTGCATTAAATGAAACCATGGATTAAAATTTAAAGACAAGTATCATGTTGGAGGCTAAAGGACCCCATTACATCTTCTGTAGGTGTACACAGTGTGCATGTGTAGCTCAAGGTAAGTTGAAAAGTGTGCTGCCACTCATGCGACTCATAAAACTGCAAAATAGTTACAATAGCATTAAAAATCGGAGAATTTTTGAAAGCGCCAGTAAATTAATGTTCTATTTGTTTCATAATATGTATTTCCATTTTTCTTAAGCTGGGAACTCTAAGAATTAACATAATTTTCATTTAATTATTGAATTTGACAAATTTAAGTGGCAGTAATGGATTCTGATACTATGGTAACTACTATGGTGAGCAGAACATGGAATTAATTATTTATTTTAAATTATAATTGTAAGTGTATTTGACTCATTTTGATGTCACGAATTTGAAATAGTCCCAATACGCAGTGAGGGTAACGCATAAAAATTACGCACAAGCGTTTATTTTTACGACAACCATGATAGACAAAAAAATATACGAAATATTACGCTTCATGTAGATATTTCTGTATCTACATGTCTGTAATTCTATATATATTTCGATATCAACAGTATTGTTAGACTTTTAAGTAAGTAAATTTTTACTAAGATGTTCTGCAGAATGAGAGATTATGCATGATTTACTCTTTCGAATTAAGACCAAAAAAATGTAATCCACATCAGTGGCGTATTTAAGGGTAGATGGCGAAGGGGCCCGCCCCCCCCCTCTGAAAATATAAAGCAAGCATTAAAAGCAGCTATTTTAAAACATTTATATTAACTCCAGTAACTATAAAGATTTAATATACTGAATTACACTCCCTTCCCCCCTCTCTGAAACGGAAACCTATATACGCTACTGGTCCACAGCACATCATGTGATGGTGATTCAGAACTTAAAAATGAAGGGCAAAATTTTATTATGTAGGAATGAAGAATTTTGCAACTAAATAGATTTGTTTGCAAAACGCTTTTTACATTTTTTTCGATCGCAAGTAATGCTGATATAGTTTTAGTTTATCATTTTGCAGTTGCGCTATATACATATTATTCCAAGTTTGTATTTATAAAGCAAAATTTATGTCACGCTTTAATTTCGTTTTTTTTCGGGGGGGGGGCGTGCAATGATTGAATTAATTTAATTTAAATGAGTAAAAAAAGTTGCATTAAAAGTTGCAAGTAAAAAAATTAGCATTTTACAAATTTGTATATTATCGGCGAATGACCCTATTAAAATTTATCGTATGCTGCAGCTTAAGGAAATAGCTAATATCGTTAAATTTTCAGAGATATCTGGACAAAAACACCCTCAAATTTACTTAAATGTTCTGTTATCCTACACTCAGCACCTTCCCGTTGTTGCTTAAGCGTTCTGTTGTCGAAATCGACCCTATCTCCTGTCATTGCTTTTAGAGACAGCTGGGCGATGACTCCTGGTCTACACACATGCATAAAGACGACCCATTAGAAGAATACATTAAAATTCATCCCAGGGTTCCATGTCGCTGGAAGGTATGGTTAAGAAAGGTGAACGTCCTTCCTGATTTCACATGATGGATTGATATACTATGTACCATGCCTCTTCCGCATATAACTTTATCTCACAGCAGATATTTCGCATGCATCATTCAACTCTCCACGTCACGTGTGCGGTTAACTGGTTCTTTAAATGTACACCCCAGCGTGAAATTTTTATTTGTTGATGCTAATGCAGTTCCCAAGTGATTAATGCTCTTTATCTTCTCTTGGGAACTGCCTTTGTTTGTTTGAATTCAGAATTTTTCTTGAGGTTTCTGGCTGCAATTGCGAAGGTGGTCTTATACCCCTGAATATCCGTTTGGCATTTATTAATTCCAAATAAAATTTATTAACAATCATAGAAGAACACAACAGAAATACAAACACAAAAGAAGGGGGGGGGGAACGACAACCATGGATTAACGAAATTCGAACCCGAGACTAATGATGGACGCGAGATGAGACCTGCAATTTTTTTGAGAGACGAGAAAGGAAATATTTTGCAAGACGAGACAGAGTCTTGCTTCGCATAAATTTACAATACGAATTACACAAATAGTTCTTTTACTGGGATACTCGTAAAAATTACATTACGCTCTATGTATATCTGTAACTATTGAACCGATTCCAAAACTTTTTTTCACTGATAGAAAGCTACACTATTCCTGAGTATTGTAGACTAAAATTCATACATGTAGCATAAATAGTTCTTTTGCAGAAACACTCAAAATAATTGTAATACATTACGATCTATGGATATCTCTGTAACTACAGAACCGATTCTAAAACTCATTCTCTAAAAGAAAGCTGCGCTATTCCTAATTAACATAGACTAAAATTCATGCAAAGCATAAATATTTCTTTTACAAGAACACTCAAAATAGTCCGCAAATACTGTTGTAACTGTTTCCATTTGCCAAATGCGTAAAAAAATCTAAATTTAGTAATTCTGCATTCTCTCTTATTTTAAATGAAGTGTATTGCCATGTATTACACTTCATTTAAAATAAGTAAAAAATAAACAATATCCAAATACAGTCACTTTTGTGTCTATAATGCAAACATATTTGTTATTTTGTTATTCACACATGCTTCATTTCTCTCTGTACCTAATTCTAAAGCAGACGCGGACGAAGTCGCGGGTAGCAGCTAGTATATAATAATTACAGAATGATCTTTTTAAAAGAAACCATTCATTTATTAATTTGCGCAGAGTGGTCGTTGCTTGTAAAAAAACCAATGGATTTCAATCATCTTGTTACAGAACTTTTTGTAGATTATTCTTTTAATTAGCCCCCCCCCCACTAATCACTGATATCAACATAGATAATCGGTTTCATAGTTCTGATAATTGTTTTTTTTTTTTTTTTAATATTTAGATAGCTTAAGAATGAGGTTTGAATTGCAAGTGAGTTTTAATGTCTAATTCATATTTACGCATAATCCAGAATTATGAATAAGCTATTCGTTCTCTACAAATGCGTAGCATCCTGCTCTGTTGGAATGGAGTTCGTGTTTTCTCCCTGTGTTTATAAAAACGTCGTCGCGTGCGCAGGGCGTGTTGCTCTCGCTCTTCAGCCGTGGTGTGTTCGACCGCAGACTGGAAAAGATCCGTGATCTCCCAACCTAATTTTTGCTTTTGTTGGCGGTCGGCCTTGGAGCGGATAAACCGATACTGGAAGTAGATATGTGCTGAAAAGGGGTTAGCAGATTATTTCATCATTTTTTTCCCTTAAAAAAAAAAAATAAATAAATAAAAAAAAAAAAAAAAATTCTATTATGTCTTGCATAGTTCGAATGAAATAAAGTGAAGTGCCACAATGTCCTCTTATTCTTGTAACCTTTTTGACAGTAACATTTATGGGTGCATACACCGTTGTCGGACAATTGCATTCGAAACGATGTTCGTAAAATTATGGGTGTCGATAATTTTCTAACAGTCATGTTTATAATATTTGCACGCTTGGGTTATGTTGCTGGGGATGATAATAAAGGTTATTGCGTATTATCATATATATCATATATCAAGGAAGAATAACCGGCAAGAAACTATTTAAGGTGCTTGTTGCTTTATATATCGTGGTGGAAATGCATACAGATTGAGTCCCTCTGAAGACTGGAATCAAAACATTACTTATCTAAAGAAAAAAGGTGCCTTAAACATGTATTTATGCTGGCTGCGATTCGCCATGAATATAGTGATGCTTTCACCAGTGGTGCCATCTTTGTGGATGCTCTGGGGCTCAAGCACCCACACACACACACACACACACATACACACACACACACAAAAAGAGCGTTTGAAGGGAATTTAAAGAACAAATTTCCTAGGACGGCTTAACTGACCGACGTTGTCAGGTTCTAAATAAAAATTTCTTAGGAAGTCTATATTTCTTAATAAATTCAACTTAACTTAGTTGAAACCGTTTAATATACCTTTCTGATATGCGTATATAAGGTGGGGTATTTAGGGGGTCTGGATACCCCCTTAGTCTATGCAAAAGAAAAAAAACCGGCTAATTTCGGCAGCAAATCTATCTTTAGTATTAGGGATGGACGCGAGACGAAAAATTCGCGTCTCGCAAAATAGCCTAAAAGCTTGTCTCGTCTCGCAAAAATCCCTATATCATAATGTTAAAAATGTGTGTCTCGTCTCGCAAAAAAGCTGTAAATCTCTGTCTCGTCTCGCAAAAAAGTCGTCTCGCGTCCATCCCTATTTAGTATCCGGGCCTTAAAATAGTATAGGACGGTAAGAATATTTATAAATTTTGAAAATTTTATATTAATGTAAAAAAAATATGTTAATTGTTTTGTAATTCTATAATTTAATGAGTAATAAAGGAAGAATTTTTTTTAATGCAACTGAAGTTTTTATAATAAAGGCAAGACTAAAATTTTTCTCTTAAATATTGCGACAGATTAGAATTTTGACCTCGGAGGAATTATGGAATCTTTCTCAATGTTTCGCATTCCTGTTAAAGTAATTTGAAAAGGTCTTTGTACGAATAAAAATTTTTGTTTAAATAGAATCTAGCAGTCTTTTATAGGA
The DNA here is from genome assembly GCA_038373885.1 of Cheiracanthium punctorium. NCBI lineage: Eukaryota > Metazoa > Arthropoda > Arachnida > Araneae > Cheiracanthiidae > Cheiracanthium > Cheiracanthium punctorium. The sequence goes on along the minus strand of JAWZYV010019107.1, from coordinate 8,755 downwards.
CGTCAATGGAAAATCAAAAGTCGATGCCTCAGCATTTCGAAATCTCGCCTCTTATTGTGCATACTTTACATATAATTTCTGAATTGCTTGCCGGGTGACCTCCTGTGCCGCTTGATGGAGGAAACACCCTTGAATTTTTATGCTCTGGCTTTTACTGCAGTTCATCTTTTGAACGCCTTTGGACGCGATAATTAGATGTTGCTTTTGCACGATGCTGCTGTTTTTCTCTTCAAAGTCTTCCATACAAACATTTTTACTATTCATCTTTGCCTGCGCAGTATTTCTTTTGACTATTTTCTAGCTGTCAAGAATAAAAAAAAGAAGCGTCTAGAGTAAATAAAACGACTTTAAACTTTATAATTAATATTATATTTTAGAACAGTGCCAGAGCCGGCCCATGGGGCGTGCGGACCCCATGCGAAGCGCAAGCGCGGGGCCTCTTTACTATCATGGCTTATGTAAGTTACTACTAGCAGTGCTAGTACATATTAGCTTTGTTTTTCTGCTTTTTTCGGGATATATCACAACAATCTACCAAGCTCGGTCTAATGTGATAGCCAGCCACCCCCCCCCCCCCCCCGCAAAAAAATGACCCAGGAGCGGGGCCTCTTTAAGCGCGGGGCTTTAGGCGATCGCCTACAGTCGCACCCCCTTTGAGCCGGCCCTGACAGTGCTTCCTAATCATTGTTCCGCGGTACTTTGCTATTAGTTCACAAAAAAATTAAAAATTATATAACATCCTTTCTAAGATTATTTAAAAATTTTAACTACTATACAAACATACGCATAAATATGTATAGGGTATAGTTAGGAGGGATGGCATTTCTAACCAAAAAAAATTTTTTATTTTTATTTTTATTGGTACAACAAATAACACTCAAACTGACTGAGGGGTTGTAAGCTATCCTTATGTACCCCTTATATTTACTGAAGTATACTTAACGGAGGCTTTCTGAACTGCAGCATCGGTTTGGAAATGAAATCCTGCTAGATGCTTCTTCGAAGAGATGGAAGTCACTGGGTGCGAGATCAGGGCTGTATAGAGGATGTTCCAATACCGGCAGCGCTGTAGACAACGACGTGGCATCGAATGACCAGCTACTGACATTTGATTGCTGTGATCCTCTCTTGTACTTGCACATGGAATTTCATTTGTTCGGGGAATATGTACAAGCACCCGTGAGAGCTTTTATTACCTTACTTTTTAAACCATCTGCGCAGCATAGGGAGAGATAGCTTGGAGTGTCCCATCCCTCACTTAGCCGAATATTTCAACAAAATAGCTTATTGCTATTTATAGGAAGCTGCTTTTGGCCCGAACTCAATTACTAGTTCATAAAATTTATCTTGTTAAGCCTGCAGGACATTACATGGAATTATATTAACTGCAATAAATGAAACTGAAAACTTACATTGACGTAAAAAATCGGATTTTATTTACTTCTGATGTTGTAAAACAGCTTTTTTGTCATATGCTCGTAAATTCATAGTAAACCTGTAAATGAAAAATGATTCTTGTAATAGGTGTAAAGTATGATACTTTGGCTACTTCATCAATTGGTTGACCAAAAAAAAAAAAAAAAAAAAAAAAAAACTGTTTCTTTAATGCAAAATTGCATGTGTCCCATTACTTTCTAATCACCTCAAAACAGCATGTATACATCAAAAGAGAACACTTTAAATATACATTTAAAATAATTAAACATTTTCAGGTATCTAATTTACTTTTTGTCGGTCCGCAAAAACTTCTCCTTCCGGCGGTTGGTCCGCAGGTGTAAAAAGTTAGGGATCGTTTGGAATGGCAAAACGAGCGGTCTACAACCCACCCGATTTCTTGTATTAAAAATAAATTTCATTAATCTGAAAAACTATTTTAAACAAACTGGGATAGCAATTTTCCCGTCAAAGCTTGATAACCGTGACTTCACTGTGGCGCTAATATCAACTGCGACAACTTACTTTGGTCATGTAAATGATTAAATACTATTTTTATTCTCGGAAATGAAATAGAACTGAAAAGAGCGAAAAATCGTTTAAAAATTAAGAACGGGTGAATTATCAGATTTTTAAAGTATCGCAGATTGGTTCCAATATTTTTATACATAATTATGAAATTTTTCAAGTGGATCGTACAAACGGTATGGATCTTATTAAGTTTCTTTTTTTTCTGCTTTGCTTTTTAATCTTTTTGGAGTAATGGTGGTAAAAGTTTTATCTTGAAGTGGTTGAACCGGAATTGCTATATAGTCGGTGATCAGCATAACTATATAGTAGGATGTTCTAGAGTCGATAAAGCATTTCGACGTGACGTTTCACTTAATCATGTATATTCATTTATTTCAGATTACTTGAATAAAATTTTGTATTTGGTGGAAGGGAGAGAAAAAGAAAAAAGAAGGAAGGATATTTAAAACTTTTTTCAGATTATACAAATTATCTTTTCTCTTTATTCTTTTCATCTTGCTGTGTGTGTGTGTGTGTGTGTGTGTGTGGTGGTGGTGGTGGTGGGGGGGGGGGGGGGGGGTTGTTATCGTGAGAGGGACCAAACTTTTTTTGCGAAGGGCCCACATTTGTGTAGATCGGGCTCTGATCTTCCTTAATCATAATTTTTAAACGGTTTGGGCTGTCCCTTTCCATTTTGGTTTCGGGTCGGTATCGAAATTTTCTTTATTTATAAATCACTGAAGTAAGATTTCTATGTCCGCTGGTACTACATGATGCGGATTGTTACCGTTGTCTTCAGACCTTGATCTTTTATCTTGACTCGTGAAAGCTCATGGCCATTCTTCCGTCTCTTTCTCTCACATTCGATGAAACCGGCGATAATAACAACAACAACAAAAAAAAATGTGTATATTAAATGTGGGAGGGAGAGGAGTGCCTATTGTAACAACTCTCAAAGAATAATTGACTACTGCCAAGCGGAAGGATGGGTAGAAAAATGAGGGAGAAAAAAAATGTCAAAGCTCACAATGCTAGACATAGGAATGTTGGGTACAGGAAATGCTACCATTGATAGTTACCCTGTTAAAATTCTTTATTTCATTGTTGCCTAGCAACCGGTCATTTTTTTTTTTCGCTCCATATAAATTCGGACTGTTATTCAACTGTTTATTGTTCCCCCCTTTTTTCCCCCCCCCAAAGCTCGGTTGCTAAGCTGTGCATGTTTCCTTGTTTATGGTTTTCTTTCTTTCTTAAATACAAAACTGTTTAATGACACAAATTTTTGCTATAAATGTTTGTCAGTCAAGTCAGTAAACTTTGTATAATATATGTTATATGCGGATCTTCGAGTAATAAATATGCTGCTAGATGATTATTCATTTAGGTGCCGGTAAGATAATGGAATAATATTATTAGTGGATGTAATATTCAAAACACCATCAATTAAAAAGTTTTCCAATCGTGTAGGCTGTGCCGCAATTTAACTTCAAATCACGCGCGGCCAGGGGCGTAGCCAGAAATTTTTCATGGGGGGGGGGTTACGACTACTGCAACTCACATATATGCATACAAAATGTGTGTGATAAGGGAGTGAAGAATATACATTTTGTATGGCAAAAAATTCCTCATGGGGGGTTATGACCCCCCTAACCCCCCCCCTTGGCTACGCCCCTGCGCGCGGCAAACACTAACGTACCTCGTTTGCACCCTCCTAGTTATGGCACTGCTCATACGAAATGTTCCTCAACATTCAACATTCCTAATATGTTTTATTTTTGGGACACATAAACTCCTTAAAAAAAAAAAAAGAAAGAAAAATGTAATTCATGATGCAAAACAAAGCATAAAATTTTTTTATAACTGGAACTGCATCATTCTGCTGCATCTGCTGAATTTTAATGTTGGAAGCAGAGCCGTGTTGTAGATTTTCTCAGTATAATACAAGGCTTGGATTTGGCTCCTCTCTCTCTCTCTCTCTCTCTCTCTCTTTTAAATAAATAACGATTGTGATTTGAAAATAAAACTCCGCAAAATGTATGAAAATTGTTTCCGATAACACGGGTCCGTACACCTAGAACACGGCGAAAAAATTGCGATCGGGTTCCCTATAACACGCTGAAAGAGACTCGTATATATCGTATGATTTTTCTAATTGTGGTGTACATTAAACGTATCTGAAAGAACTTTTGTAGGATTTATTTTATTCTATTTCAACTTGAAAAATAAAACGTTTTATTAAAATAAGTATGCGAATTTAAACCCGATTTAATTTAGACGAAGTGCATATCAGTTATCTCTGGTGCATAGGTAGTATCAAGTAAGCAGTATTTAAGTGAAATGGGAAAAAAATTGCTCAAATAAGGTATGCAGCGGTTGAACAGCGTGGCTTACACTCCAGGTGGAGCATAGCTCAGGATTCGTACAACACGGAACGTATCTACCGTGTAATAGGGGGTCTACTGTATATAGTGGCACGCAAGGACGCATTTAGGGGAGGGGGGTCCGGACCCCCCCGAAATTTGGATTTTTGTTACTAAAATGGTAATGATATAGTATTTTTGTGTGAAATTCTGCCTTTTTTACTGTTTGCCCCCCCCCCGCCAAAAAAAAAATTTTTTTTTTGAATACGTGCCTGAGTGGCAACCATTAAAGACGCACTAGAAATTAATGACAAGTATTTTTTTCTCCTTTAGTTTTGTTTGGCTTATTGAACTCCTTAAGGCGACATTTGCAAAAAATCCCAACTCCGATGGAAAACGAGCGACCTCTGGTGAGCGAAGCGGACTCCCGCAGAGTGGGCGTCAAGGATAAAAGGGGTTTCTTACGGGGGGACATTTTGACACTTTTATGACTTTATGACTGTGGGGGAGAGAAAAGAGGTAAATTTTCCTCTCTCCGATCGTCTTCTTTGCTGCTTGTCTGTTTACGAATTCCGAAAGAAAGAGATGATTATTTTATTTTTGATAAATTTGTGTTCGTCACAATAAGCTTTATACAAAGTGTAAAAACTTAAAATTTGATTTTTAATTTGAAAAAAGAAATAATGTATACACATGTACATTTATTTATGGTGTTTTTTTTTTATCATGGTAAATAATGTTTAGATTAAACAATTATTTATTTATTTTAATAAAATGGGCAAAATTAAAAAGTTTTACTTTTCTCGTTATGCTTTATAATTTAAAAATATCATAAAATATTGTATGCGTAGTTAGAGCTAGTTATTGAGAAATTGTAGTAATTGAAGTGCTCAATTTTCGTTTAGGGTACTTTTATTTAAACATTTATTACTAAAATGTAAAAATCATGACAGTAAAAAAAAAAAAATTCTTAGCATAAAAAAAATTATAAATTTGAGAATGCATTACTTTCATCCTATTAAAGAGCAAAGTTTGTTTGCCTTTTTTTTTTTTTTTTTGCAGAATATTGAAATGTTGTATAGGACATTGTATTTGACTTATTTGAATGGGATGTAGTTTATTCATTTTATAAACGGGTCACCTGACGAAAAAAAAAAAAAAACCTCAAATATCTTGTAAATGGCAGATTTATTTTTTCAAAAATGTAAAAATGCTCGAGGGATCTAGACCTAGGGGAGGATTACCCTCCGTCCTAATCCGCATTTACTTGAAGTTTCGGAGAAAACCTCGAGAAACTCCGAAATGTTAGGCCAATGGACGCGACCTGGTTTCGAACCAGCACTTTTCTTCTCCCAATTCAAAGCGCTAATGCTATGCCACTGGTAGGGCTCTTTCTTTAAAATACGTTTAAAAAAAATTAATGTCTAAGTGTAGATTAACTTTTCTATGATTGTTGCCAAAATAATTGCCTGTGAGTACTATTTTAGACTTTCAGAAATGCTTTAAAATCTTTTATCTACTGATAGTATTTAGAAGTACAGTAAACATAAAAATATTTAAAAAGTCATTAATTCATTCTTTGAAAAACAGCTAACAAACACTTCATTTAATAAGTTTATATCGTGGCAACATGTTCCATTAAAGAAAGATCGTTGTGGACCGCTTTCTGCTCTTTCTAATCATGTTGAGCCAGTAAGAAGATAAAAAAATGGAGCCCCTCTTACAACTGCGACTGTCAGTTCTTCATGTACCTGAACCCAGGCGCGTAGCCAGGAAAATTTTTCGGGGGGGGGGGGATATGAACTTATATCTGCATAAATAGACGGAATTTCATCACTAATCCAAAAATTTCGGGGGGGGGGATATATCCCGATATCCCCCCTGGCTACGCCCCTGCCTGAACCTGTATGTCTTTGATAAGGTTTTTGTATTTTGCAAGCATAATAGCAAATAAGGAAAAGTTTTAAAATACGTATTCCTATTTGCCAGTTTTTCTAGAGCTTTTATCAATGGCATTTTTAAATTCATATGTAAAATCCCTATAAACCTATATTGTTTATTTTATTAAAATAACTCATTTTTTAAGTTTTCAGTTTCTTCCAAAATCCAAAATGAATATAATACAAGGACAATTTATATTATTTATTAAAATGAACAAAATAGTACAAGAAGGGATAAAAGAATGAAGAAAATAAGTATCCATAAAGAAATATACACATTTACGTAAATACACATATATAGACGAAGTGCTCCCTATAGCCAACATTTTGTTTTAATTGTTCAACGACTCCAAGTCATGTATTGGTAGAGTGGCTACGCACTGCTGGATGAGACTACTTACAGAGCCAATTAATTCATGGTAGAAGATAATTACGCTAACTTTATCGTTTTCTACCAGGCACAATTCAGAAATAAGGAATTCTAATAGAACTAAAAATTCTATAGAAATATTGAAAATACACGTATATATGAAAATACACGAAAATACACGTATATTGCGATCAAAAGTTTAGCACTTTTGATCGCAAGTTTTAAAAAATATCACTAGGCTATAACAGCCCTCTATGCTTTGATGAAACCTTTCATGTCCAGATGTATCTGATACCAAAAAGCCTAGCTACTCTGAAGATGCATGATGCATTGTGACTGTAAGTGATCTCACCAAGTAGCGCATAGCCACTTTACTATACTTAGACATAATTTTTCTAACTAGCTGGAGGCGTATAGCATAGGAAATCTGACTTTAAAAACTCTGTATATATACACTTAAAAAAAACCTGCTAATAAAAACGCAAACATTCATATGCATTGTATGTAGCATATATAAATCAATTCATATGTGCATCAAAATTTTCACCCAAAAGTTTTTACAAAACAATTTATTTATTGCTAACTGAGTAGCCGTTCTTCACCCAAGCACAGTTGCTGTCTTTTTTTAACTCATAAAATCCAATAAGAGACATCGAACAAACAAAATTTCGCTGAACTTTGAGTCCCTAAAAAGAAAAACCTAAACCATGACAAGTGGGCACGCGCAGGATGTAGTAAGAAAGGAAAATCGCCACACTAGTCACCTTTTTGTAACGGGTTGGACTTTTTTAGGAGGCAAGATAGTGAAATTTCAGATAAATCAGGATATTATATTGGCTTTAATTTAGGATAAAACAATGTTTCTCGAAAATGGGTTCATGAGTCGATTTATATCGAAAAATTTGCAAATGAATATGTTTGAAAATAAAATTATGACTTAGATCAGCAGTTCCAAATAATTGTGCAACAATTTCTCCCAACAAAGGATAATTTATGAAGACGCCCACCCCCCTCCCCCTCACATTTCTTAGCAAACATACATTTTTTAATATCTTTAACAATGAATATTTAGTCTTATTAATCCTACTAAATTTTAGTCCTACAAAATATTGTTATTGGTAATGTCTGAATAAACATTTTAGGAGAAAAAATTTTTGGAGTAAAAATAAGAATAAATGAAATGAGTTTTTAAACATGCATTATCACCTGCACGTTGCCTTTCTCTCTCTCTCTCTCACCTCCCCGCCCTTCCTGCAGTTCTGCGCGCACTATACCGGTTAGCAATCTAAGTTAGTGCCGCTGACTTAGATGACACAGTTTCATTCATTCTTCCAAAAAATAGCAATTTTATTCCGTTAAAAATCACACACACAAAAACAAAAAGAGTTGGTAAAACGTGGATTTTCAGAATTTTACAGAATTAGTTTTTAAGTATATAAACATTAATATTAGAGTTGCCAACTGCTCTGGAATATCATTAACCACTTTTTTAAACTTTAATTTGTGGCTTAAAATATTGCAAAATTTCGAGGTCAAACGTGTGGGCGTATTACCATTTAAAAAAATTTACAAAAAATTTCTGTTTTCAAAAAGTGGTTAATTATATTCCGGAGCAGTTTGCAACTCTGATATTATATATAACAATTGAAAATTTTTAAGCCGATCGCTCAATGTGCATTTTATTATGTTTTACGAGTGTAACTGGATACCTTCATTACGAATATGTATGTTACGTTTATGTAAGTTAGGAATATCTTCTAAACTTTATTTCTGCAGAAATTCTGCTTTAACCTGAAACATGATAAAGCCACTCTTTGCTTTCTTTCAAATATACTTCAAAGAGTCTTTAGATAATTAGAATAAACTTATCATTCTTATTCAAATAAACATACCGTGTATAACTCATACTCACCCTCAAAAATGCATTTACAAAACTTATATAAAGATACAGAAAATACGATGATACACATAAGAAAATCTTGACAAATTTTATAGGTTTATACACATCAGCTTGAAATCATTATAGAAGCAATTTATTTTCATTTACACTTAGAAATTAAAGTTTATGTTCGAGCAAAATTACAATAAACTTTTAGTATTCTTATTCAAATGAATATGTGTCTCATTCTTAGTTCATACTC
>JAWZYV010019106.1:0-25291 GCA_038373885.1 Cheiracanthium punctorium | reverse complement strand
AAAAATACCAAATTCGTTTAAATATTACTTTAAAAAAATATAAAATAATGTATAGTTTTTAAAAGCTTAAGGCGTTAATATTTCTCTTGGCCTTATGTAGAATGTAAGCAGTTAAGCACCTCAAGCTATTAAAATTTATCTATTATTTAATATTTAAAAACAGTATTTATTGAATTTTCTAAGTACAACAGGCGATGATCCATGCTAGAAAGGATTTGAGTGTTGCAATAAGTGTTTGAGCTTGGAATTTTTTTAAAAATTATTTTATACCTTTTAGTCCATCTTTGAATAAAAAGCTTGGTTTTAAAAACTTTTTATTATCTTATCTTATGTAGCACGTCTTTTTGTACATTATTTATCTTATGTACATTGAATGTATGTTTTTTTCTGTTTTATTATTTTTTAGCATCAGGTTTGGTTTTATAAAATCGTGCATATTTAATTTTATTTTTGCCCATTCATTTATTTAATTTCTTACTGTCATAAAGACGACCATAATCAAACACATCATTTTAAAACTATGCGAACAAAAATTCCAGATTCCAGTATCCTGTATGAGTGAAATCCTCTAAAGCGCTAACCAAACATTTATACCAATTTTTATTTTAATCATATAAAAGCAATGGTAGTAAACTCACAGAAAATCTAACTTTTTGCTAAGGAATTATGAAAAATTACGGCTAAAACTAACTTTTCCGTTCAACACAAAAGAAAAATTTTTTAAATTTAAAATAAAGTACAATAATAACACTAAAATTTTGATAGCATGCTATCGATCTTATAATACTGAAATATTTACTATTTCAGGATAGGTCACACCTTTTAGCACTTCTCCATCAAAGTTGAAAAGTGTTTATGATTTCTGTTTGTCTGTATGTCCATCTGTGTTACAACTGCGGTAAATATGCATCGATTACTAGCGCTGTAATTTTGTCAGTGAATCCATAAATGTTATTTCTATATACAGTATCATGCACCCTATGGAAATGGTGCATTTATAGTTCTTTTAGAAGAGCACAGACATAAAAATATTCCAATACATTAAGATCTGTGGGCAGCAATAAAAACTTAATTAAATTGACTAAAATATTTTAAATGTTTGGAATTTTACAAAATATATTAAAATCGTAAAAATATGTATCAAATGCTACTAGTTGCTACTAATACTGTTTTATGCAAAAATTAAATTACCATCGGTAATACAGAATGGCCCTTTTAGTAATATTTTTGTCTAAATAAGATAATATGCACTCCACAATTAAAACATTTGCTTTCAACACATTTTATAATCAACGTATTTGACTCAACTAATCTTTTTAAAAATAAATCCGTAAATTATAACTTTTTTCGACCACGGCTACTTAAATAGCAGTAGTTCAGCCGCTGCTAGTGGCTTTTTCAACGTTTCGATACTTCAGTTAATTCTACGAAACTGTAAGTTGCCAAACATACATCCACCCGTGCATAAAATGCATGTTGGTGCTAATTAATTATCGGGAGAGACTAATAATCAAGTCGCGAGAACTTCTCCCGTGTAATTTCTGTCAGAGAAATGTCACCCGTTGAAACTTTGCGTCACTTTAAACCGTGTTCCTAAACCGCACGATGGTCTCCCTAAATTGGAAGACCTTGTCCAAGCTGGCTTCGGTAAAGTATTAAAAGCTGATTATGCTCGGTATTTTCTGACGCGAACCAATCTTCAAAGTGAGGGTGTCGCATTTTATAGCAATTAATCATTTCGTTTCTTACCAGCGCTTGAATCTTCAAGGAAGATATTTAGTGTAATCCGCCCGATATGTTTTAAAGTATACATTCTTGGAGACAGTACAGGAGCTGTAGTACGCATGCTGTCGTTAATTTTTTGAGACTTTTAGGATGTGACTAATGTAAAAATCTTTAGTGACTGTGAACACTTTACCCAGCGCTTAAATAAATTTGATTTAACCCAATTGAAGTATAGTGTTCGGGCGTTAGTGCATTTCAATTAATTTGAGTGTATTGGCTGCAATGTATAAGAATACCTTTTTGGAGCCCTCTAAAATACTTGTAAGCCTTACACACTAAAATCTACATAGTAAGTAAAAAAGTGACTTATAATATGTGTACCTAATTTGAACTTCACCGAATGCACCATATAGACACTGATGCACTTTCAGGAATTTGCGTCTATAGGCCGTAATATATAAGAATTCTTTTTTGTATAGCCCTGTACAGGAAATATAAGCCCTACACACATCAAAATCTATACGCGTTGTGTAACGGTGATCTATAATGTGAGTACCCAAGTAGAATTTGTTCGAATCCACCATTTAGCACACTTTAAATGATCTGCGTTGTCGAAATCGCTACAGACCCTGAAGTAGCGCTTCGGAGAGACTTCAGAAGGAACCTAGACCTGGCAGTTTCTGCGACACCATTTTGACAGTTGGTATTGTGGAGGAGCGTGCTATCAGCTCCTTACAATAGATAAAAATTAAGAATACGCCGAATGTAACATCCGTTGAATACAAATACCATCTAGTAAAAACTTAACAACATTTTATTCAGACTTTAAGTCGAGCATGCAAGCTCTGCACGATACGGTCAATTTACATCCGGTACATCCATAGAGTTCTGGTAGCAACAACAGCAACGCGATAATAATAATAATAATACTAGTACTGCTGCGAACCATGCGTGAGCACACTTCCTTTTATACTCCCGGACCGCACATCAGCGTTGCCAGATTCCCTGGCTCTGCTATCGTGGGAGTAGCCGCTAGCGCTCCTCACAGGATGCGCGGAAGCTTGTTCGATGTGGTGGCCGCTGAAGGATCAGATTGGTGGTCGGGAACGCACCGATCGCAGGCGCGGCGGCCGCCACAGTACTCCCCCTCCAGTGACCACGAAACTTTCACAAATATTTTGAATTGAAACGCACTCTCCGACCAGAACGTGTAGTAACAGCCGGAGGTGACGTGATGCAGGATGCTGGTTTGGTCACAGTCGGAGGTGGAGTTACGGAGGATGTGGGCGTTGACACTGTTCCTGATGGACATTCTTTACGGTCGGCCGGTGAAGCATTGTCCGTACGTTCAGGAGCCCAGATAAATGCGGGTTTGAGGCGGTCAATGTTTATAACAGACTCCTTGTTGTTTACCAAAATTTTAAAAGTGTTTACATTTCGTTCGAGGACTTTGTGGGGTCCGGTATACGTGGGTGCGAAAGCAGTCCTTGACGCATCATATCGCAGGAACACATGCGAAGAGTTCTGCAAGTCTTTATTCACAAACACAGTTTTTGAGCAATGGGCGCTGGTGGGTACGGGGCGAACAGCTGACATGTAGTCTTTTAACTTTTGCACGAATGTTTGCTGGTCGGCACAGCATGTGGGTGAACTGTCCGCTTGCATGAATTCTCCGGGCAGACGGAGACTGGTGCCGTACACCAACTCGGCAGCAGAAGCACCGATATCCTCTTTAATGGCGGAGCGCAGACCAAGTAAGACTGTGGGAAGAACGTCGGTCCATTGAATCGAAGTATGACATCGTATTGACTGCTTCAATGAGCGATGAAAATTTTCGACAATGCCGTTAGAGCGCGGATGATACGGGCTAGTGCGCACTCTGTGAGTGCCCAGGAGCTTGGTTAACGCCGTAAAAAGCAAGGACTCGAACTGACGACCTTGGTCGGTGGTGATTCGCTCCGGAACTCCAAAACGCGCAATCCACAAGCTATAAAATTGTTTGGCAACAGTGTCGGCAGAAATGTCTACTATGGGAATTGCCTCGGGCCAGCGTGAGAAACGATCGATGCAAGTGAGCAAATAAGAAAATCCATTAGATGGAGGTAGAGGTCCAACTAAGTCGATATGCACTTGTTGAAAGCGGTAATTTGGCAACTCAAATCTTTGTAGTGGGCTGTGAGTGTGCCTATGGATTTTTGATTTCTGGCACTCAATGCATGCACGTGTCCACTCGCCAATGTCTTTTAACATTTCTGGCCACACAAAACGCTGTTGCACTAACTTCCTTGAAGCTTTTATCCCAGGGTGAGACAGACGATGCAAGTTATTGAAGATGGCACGTCGGAACCTCGCGGGAACGTAAGGTCTGATCTTACTGCCCTGAATATCACAATAAAGTGATGTATCAGGAGCGAGCTGCATGGGCTGGAGATTCAGACTACTACCCGTTGTATTTTGTAGGAGGGCTTGAAGCTCCGAATCCTGTTTCTGTTCGTTTGCCAGAGCTATGAAATCGGTTGACGAGGGCATCGAAATTTCCTCTATGCGGGACAGAGCATCGGCGACGACATTTTCGGCACCATCAATATGGCGAATATCTGTCGTAAATTGGCTGATAAAATCGAGGTGTCTCAGCTGGCGAGGGGATGCTTTGTCGGACCGCTGTTTAAACGCAAAGATTAGGGGTTTGTGATCTGTAAAAATAGTAAAGTTACGTCCTTCCAGGAAGTGACGAAAGTATTTGATGGCGGCGTAGATCGCCAAAAGTTCGCGGTCGTACGTACTGTAAAGCGTCTGGGTTGAGGAAAGTTTTTTGGAAAAGTAAGCGAGAGGCTTCCAGGTGCCCTGATCGTTTTGCTGCAAAACTGCTCCTAAAGCAGAGCTGGACGCATCTACCATAAGGGAAAGGGGCTTAGACGCCGATGGATATTGCAGGACGGTGGCAGAAATTAAGTCACTTTTGCATTTTTGAAATGCTTCGCGCACTTCGGGAGTCCAAGCAATAGGACGCTTGTCTTTCTTTTTACTGCCTACCAAACAGGCATTTAGAGGAGCTTGAGTGGTAGCAGCGTGCGGAAGAAAACGACGGTAAAAATTCAGCATAGCGAGGAATCGACGCAACTCCTGAATTGTAGTCGGTTCGGGGATATCTCGTACAGCGGCAACTCTATCCATGAGAGGTCGAACGCCGTCGGCTGAAATTTCGTGGCCAAGGAAAGATACCTTGGGTTGACCGAAAACGCATTTAGATGGGTTAAGACTAACGCCGTATTCCTGGAACCGTTCAAACACCGCGCGAAGGTGAGTCAAATGCTCTTGCTCCGAAGCCGATGCGACTAAGACGTCATCGAAATACGGAACGCAGAAATCTAACCCGAATAAAACCTGATGGATGAAGCGTTGAAAGGTCTGCGCCGCGTTGCAGAGGCCAAAGGTCATTACGGGGAATTCGAAGAGACCAAAGGGTGTTGTTACGGCAGTCTTCGGAATATCGGTAGGGTTGATTGGGATTTGATGGTATGCCCGCTCGAGATCAAGAGTAGAAAATATAGTTTTACCGTCCAACACCTGCATACAGTCCTGGATGTGAGGGACAGGGTACCGATCTGGCACGGTGACAGCGTTTAAACGCCGGTAATCACCACACGGGCGCCAGTCGCCATTGCGCTTTTTAACTAAGTGGAGCGGGCTGGCCCATGGACTTTTCGAGGGGCGACAAAGGCCCTGCTCGAGCAAATAAGAAAACTCATCTTTCGCGGCTTTCAGCTTGTCAGGAGGGAGACGCCTCGGCTTAGAGCAAATTGGCTGTCCCGTCGTCTCAATGTGATGAGTAACATTGTGTTTAGGTTGGCTGTGTCCCATAACAGGACGTGTTATCAAAGGAAATTTCCTAAGCAGCTCATGATACGGAGTAGCTCCAGAAATAAGTTTGACGCCGAAATTCGCGCTGTTACGAAAAAAACCTGGGTATGTGAGGTTTGTCACAGTGTCCACTAGGCGACGATTTTTAATGTCGACCAACAGTGCAAATCTATGCAGAAAATCTGCGCCGATAATAGGGTGTGACACCGACGCAATAATGAAAGGCCATTGGAATTTTCTCCGTAAGCCCAAATCGACCTGTAACAGACGTTCACCAAAGGTTTTGATGGGGGAACCGTTTGCGGCAAACAGCTCGAGTTTGCTGGCGGACCCTTTTCGCTCATGGGACAGCGGAGGAACGACAGATACGTCAGCCCCGGTGTCAACTAAAAATTTCAGGCCAGAGGTTTTATCAACGACAAAGAGGCGCGCAATGGATCGGCCGCACTCGCTCACGGCTTCGAGCGATGGCCGATTAAGTTTTCCGAATCATTAAAATTACAGGGAGGGGTACATTTCCGGGCCTTTGCACCGAAGTTATGATGGTAAAAACAAACATCTGCCGGGGGATCTTTGTATCGCTTTTTTGAGTTACTTCGAGACCTGGACCGCTGACGGAAAGAAGGTCGACCCCGCTGCGGCTGCTGCTGTTGCACAGAGCATAAATGAGCAACTTGCTTTGTAAGCTGGTCTATTTGCGCTTGTAATGTTGCAATACTGGGACCTGGAGCCTGCAACTCGTGTACGTGCACCGGAGTAGCTAACTCGTGAATTTTATCGGCTATGCCGGCAAGGTTGTTGAGCGGTTCGCTACTGGCAGCAAGTATGGCCTGGGTGTTAGATGGGAGGCGATTCATCCACAAAGTTTTAAGAATGTTGTCACTTAAACTACCGGCGGATAAGTCAGACATGTTAGACAGCAGCTGGGAAGGCCTCATATCACCAAGTTGCAGATCTTGGAGCAAGTGTTTAATTTTTACAGTCTCCGACTCCGCGTATACGGCAATTAATTTGGCTTTAAGAGACTTGTATTTGTCGGTAGGTGGGGGATTAAGGACAAGCTCTGCCGATTGTAACACTTCCGATTCCAAAGCGGAGATCGCCGTGTAAAAATTGGGTGTCATCGGCGGTGATTCCGCCTAATTTAAATTGTGCATCTAGTTGGATAAACCATAGCGAGGGGTCGGTACGACAAAATGGGGGAGGTTTAACAGCAACACTTGCTAACTGGGTAGGGCCGGACGTGCCATCGCCGGTACCTGCATTTTCACAAGGCAGAGACATGTCAAAACAACACGAGGGGTATCAAATACAAGCAGCGCAATAAAAGAGAAAGAAAAATAAATAAATTGGAAACGACTCACCCAGGGTTGGCTATAACACCTTGAAGCGACGAAATGTTTATATCCGACTTGAGTTGCGCTGACACAGCCCACTACAAAACAACAGGACTCGCAGGCAGGAAAAACACATGAACACAGCATCACTTGAACACACTTACGCACGGTATCACTTGTGCTTGCGCACGTGTAAAAAAAAAAAAAAAAAAATGCATTTTGGCGTAAGCACGTGCACTTAGACGAAGCGGCACTTGCAACACACACAAAGTGTAAGCATACTTTAGAATGCACACGACCGGATGAAAACACAGCGCAGATTACATACGCCTTGACAAGCACACTCTTGATGATTTGAAAAAATAAACACTTGAGATTCCGTACTGCATTAAAACACTTGCGATTACACGCGGCGATGAGGAATTTTGTCAACCACCTTGCGAGCAATATTTCACCAAAAACTGCAGGAAGAAGAAAAAAATAATCTTCACTTAATGGAAATTGATACTGGAATGCACAACACTAATGCTGGATGTTACGAATTGATGACAAGAAATGTCTTGAGACTCCATAATTCTTGGATGAACTCGGATTGCAGGATTGCGTATACAAAATGTCCAGAAGTCACCAATGTGGAGAAGCGTGCTATCAGCTCCTTACAATAGATAAAAATTAAGAATACGTCGAATGTAACATCCGTTGAATACAAATACCATCTAGTAAAAACTTAACAACATTTTATTCAGACTTTAAGTCGAGCATGCAAGCTCTGCACGATACGGTCAATTTACATCCATAGAGTTCTGGTAACAGCAACAGCAACGCAATAATAATAATACTAGTACTGCTGCGAACCATGCGTGAGCACGCTTCCTTTTATACTGCCGGACCGCACATCAGCGTTGCCAGATTCCCTGGCTCTGCTATCATGGGAGTAGCCGCTAGCGCTCCTCACAGAATGTGCAGAAGCTTGTTCGATGTGGTGGCCGCTGAAGGATCAGATTGGTGGTCGGGAACGCACCGATCGCAGGCGCGGCGGCCGCCACAGTATGAATAAATACGATACTCTTCGAAAGGAATTGCCGAAATAGATTGCCTTACTAGAATACACAGAGAATAAAAGAATTCTATGGCGGATATCTGTAGGGTTCAAAGGGTTCGGCACCTTAAGAAATTTTGATTTTTGTTACTTAAATGATAATCATATAGACTTTTTGCGAAAAATTCTGCTTTTTTTACCGTTTGGACCCCCTCCAAAATGGTTTTCTGGATACGTGCCTGTATACCAGGAAAAAAAAAAAAGGATTTCATTTAAGTGTCTTATGGATTGTAATCAGAATTTCAAAATTTCTTTAGAATTATATAAAACATAAAAACAGAAAAAAATTACCGTTTTAAATATTTATCGAGATAAATAAAATTTTCACTTTTGCTGTTTTTATTGTTACAGAAGGAATACTGAAAATTGCATTTTTCGATGCCTATGACAAATTTTGAAAATCGTCACCAATAAAATTCACATCAGTTTCCCTTACCGATTGATATATTTTTAAATAATTTATGTAATTTTACAGATTTTCAAATACATATTTCAGCAATTCCATTATAATAGCAATACCATAAAGTTTCATTAAATTTGTAAGAGTATCCGAGTTATTGTTTCGAAAGCTCTAAAAAATAAGCCTGTTAAATCCTTTTAAAATTTAATGATACAATAACTGCACGCAACTTATATTTTAACTTCCATTTGAGCAATAAACACTTTTGAGATTTCGTTATTAGTTCTTAATATATTGTGCAGATGGCAGCACTTCATAAAAAAATTTACTTCAAAGGGGAGCTATCAGTAAAATGATAGAAACATCAATTTCTTTTGGTTATTTATTTATGTTTTTAATGTGAGTAAGAAGTCAAAATTGAATATAACTACTAAATTAGTATTTATTCCAGTTAAGCTTAATTAACAACAACAAAAAAAGTGTTAGTGGAGCTTCAGCTTCTGTTCTCTTATTTGTTCTGTGAAGTAGTAGATTTTTATGAAAATTGTATTATGTAAATAGCATTTACCGTTTTCCCGAAAAACAGGCTTTACGTGGCATGAAATTCGCATGTAATTGTGTTAAGTGTATATAGCAAGGCATTTCTAAGTCAGATAAAAAGAAGAAGAAGAAGGGGAAAAAGAAAAAATAAACCTGCGTGCGAATGGAAATTTATGTACTGTAAAATAGTGAACGATTATATTCTTTTACTCCTTTCTCCCCTCGTCCTTTTTTTCACAGCTAGCTCTAAAATGCATTTTCCATAGCAAAATTTTAAAAATCGTGAAAGAGGTGATTTTTAGATGTTTAAAGTATAGTATGCTGTTTGTTTTAACTATGTTGCTATGTTTTCCACTGTTTCATTAAGTTAGTTTACTTATTGATATGTTACTATCCCATCTGAATCTCTGCACAAAATCTTAAAGCGATCGATCAAGTAGCTAAGGAGTAATTGTTGAACATACATACATGCGTAGATACATAGGGTAATTCCGGGAGAGTTGCCGCATTCGAGGCAACTGCCGCACACCCCCTGTATTTCTAGTAATTGTCGATAGATAGCAGTTAATTTATATTCTTTGTAGCAGTCACACGCGCAAAATATAGGTCTGCAGTGAGATTTCCTCAACTATATAGCAGGAATCCCTTTCAGAGACTTAGCTGTAAATGTACAATCCTTATTTTGAGATAAGTGCATGATTTCACTATCCAAGCTTTTAAACTTGTTAACGCTTAAGTGCTTTTTTTTTTTAACGCTAATTACTGAATCCATGCATGTATATGGTTACGCCATACAATTTTCTGGATTTAATTAAGTATTATTAACTTTTTTGCTTTCATTTTGTACAGACTCATCAAGTTGGACTTGTTATTAGTCGTTAGTTGCAATTTTAATAATTGTGCATTTTAACGTTGCGGCTTAAATGAAATATTGTTTTTAAAAACCAGATACTTTTGAATTTGTATACAGATTTTTTTAGAATCACCCACATTTTATAAAAGAATAAAACAAAGTAAAAAAGAATAACACAATGTTAAAACAAATAAAACTAAAAATAATAGGGGGAATAAAGCGAAATAAAACTTATTTTACTCTTTTTCTCCCTTTCAGATACACTGATGTTGCGTTGTTGATGAAATAAAAATTAAAATTCAATTAAAATATAAGTATTTAATTTTAGTAGTGAACTAAGTCGGCAGACTCATATTGATTTAAACCTACTAATTTGTCTCTTTGTACTCATTTAGTTGCTTTTTGTTATTGCATAGGTAATTATAGCCTAGATATGAATATTTATTTTAATATTTCCTATTTACTATTTCATTAAATTCTTACGACAAGCGCAGAATGACTCCCGCACAAGAGCTGCGTTTTAGCGTGCAATGTTTTAGAAAAAAATTAAAAATTATATTAATTGTTGTTTTATTCTGTTTTAGTAGCAGTATACATGATTTATATTCTACATTAAATAGCACGGCATGATTTATTTTATTGTATGATCACTCTCGGATTTTTTTACACAAATTTACAAAAATGTGCGGCATATCCCGGAAATACCCTTTATCGATATACTGTCAGCAGATCGATACATTGCCAAATTTGGAGTTAAAAAAGGAAAAAAAGAAAAAACGAAAAAGAGAACCGTTTTGTAGAGGGTTCTTGAACGATGCATTTGTCTCGATTTCCCTTTCTTGTTTTTCTTTTGACCTTCTGTGGGACAACGTAAAGTGACTCTATTGAGACATACATTTGTAGTACTCGCTCTAGTTAATGTATTTGTCTGACACTCTGTATAGGAATAATACTTTGAAAATGTATACAAATATTGATTAAAGTTTCCATGTATCAGATAAAATGTGATGCATGAATAATTATAACTGTTATTTCATATTTAATATTTCTTTCATCCCGTGGTCTATTTGACACGCTGTGCATACAAAGCTTCACTGAAATTCATATTAGTCAGAATAGACTTTGCCTAACCATATGGATTTCATAAATAAAACACTGGATTTTTAGGGGAGAGGGGCTGGGGATCTATAATTTTTTATGAAGTACTCGGCGGATTGTTCTAAAACTTCAGATCGGAAAATAGCCTGTTCAATAGCTAACTTTGGAATTCAATCACAGTGGCATTTAAGATACCGACTGCAAACTGAATATTGGCTTTAGTATTGAATATTACTCACTTTCTATCTTCCTTTCAAAATTTTATTTACATCTACCAGAAGTATTTTTATCCCGCAGTGGTCTGGGCGCTAAACTCCGTTCCTATGAGAACACAGCAAGTGAAGCAGCATCCGGCTTGGCCAGTGCTTGGGAAGGTCATCTCCCTCTCGGCACGTCCGCTGTGGAACCGTGTACGCTAATGGGAGCGGGTGCACGTAAAATCCGTCGTGGCTAAATTGTCCTCAAAGTTGTTAAACGATACCTCTGTGGGTACCGATTTCAGGTGGTGGTTGGTCCCTCATCTGGAATCGGTTCAAAAATTAGGGACCAACAAGTCGAAGTCCAACCCCTTCGGGGGCACTGGCACTCCTCTTTCCATGGATAGTGTCGTCTATCCATGGACACGACAACAGAAGTTTTTTTTTTTCTTTTCTTTCATCTTTATCTTATCAAAATTATCACTGTATTTTAAATTATTTTGTATTTCTTATTATTGCATATTATTTTGTATATATGCTGGATTATTATACGAAATATGTAATTATATTTCTGATGTTTTCCGATAATATGTAAAAAAAATTGTAAAACCTCCCAAAAACGGTTTGCTTCAAGAGCAAGAAAAAGTCTTAAACCATGTAGGTAGGCTGCTCCTGAAGTTATTTTCTTGTACTTTCCTGCAAACTGAATAAGAAAAAAATTTTTTTTGAGTTGCATCATAACAAAAACTCTGCATAGTATAATAACTGCAAAATATATAATTATTTAGAAGCATTCTTTGTTTGTTTTTTTGTGAACACAAAAGGAACGTCACAAAAATTTTAACGAACTGGATTATGATATGCGAGTAGCCAAAGCTAAGAAGAAATATTGAACACAGAAAGGAATCTCCGCCGTTGCGTTTTTGAGAGTGCTAGGTTAAACCTGAGCTCATTTAACGGTTAAAATGATAACAACCCTCTCCTCTTTGCAAATGCACCTTCCTGGGCTTGTTGAGACAAATTTTTAAAGCTTTCGGGGTATTTTACTTTTCAAAACTCTTATGATTAATTATAACAACTGTTTTTTCAACCCTTCTGAAGCAAGTATACTTTTTATCTAAAATTTTCTCAGTGTTGGTTAACTCAAATTATACACAAAAAAGTTGCAGATAGAATTCATACAGGTTCAGAGATATGCATATTTCAATAACCATTTTAAAATGTAAGACCGGAGAAGAAAAAGTAAGAAAAAAATAAAAATAACTTTATGATTTCAACACATTATGTATGTCCATCTTTTGAATTAAACATTAGCTCTTTAGGAATAAAAAGAATATCTTCATAATGTAATTGGAGAAAAAAAAGACGGCCTTGTGCATAATTAATAAAAGTAATAAGCAGGAATACATTGGGAAAAAAAAGAAATTTTACATAACTGAAATGGATCCTAGAGAACCGAATTTTTACTTAAATGCACTTCCAAATACCCATACTAATTACCAATTTACACAAAAGAGAGAGCTTTTTCTATTTCAAAGGCAAGGCAAACATGATAGGGCTTTTTTTGTGGTCGCCATTTATAAAATAATCAGAAATTTGTAATAAAGTTTGTCTAGCTCTTAAGATGTCTTTTTGAAAGATTCTTTAATTTCTAATCACAATTCTGAAAGTATTAAAATTCGCAAAAGAATTCAATTAGATTAATTATAATGAGCTTAATTGTAGAAGACTTTAATGCATAATTTTTTTTTACGTCAGATATTTAAAAAAATAACTAAATTTGCAATGATACTTACTTCAACTCTAAAGATTTTCTGGCTGTATAATTATTTCAATTTCTTTTTGTAACAACGAAATGATCTTTTGAATTCGAAATGCCGATTAAAATATGATTTATAAAGAATGTTTCTCGACTATTTAATTTTTAAATACTTTCGAACCTAATGTATATTCAGTTTTAAGTGGATATTAGAAAAAATGCGGGCTTATATTAAAACATTTTTAATTTGCAGTCAGTGTTTAGCTGATTTCAAAAGGCGTACTTAGAATAACTTAATCTATTCCTTAATTTTATTTAAAGATTTCTTTTTAAAAGTAATTTTTCTTTTCTGAAGTATGTTATGGATCTGGGAAGCTTTTTAGTATTACTACGAATTTAGTTTTGCAACATAGTAAAATAAGTTTGCACTAGAAGATGTAGATGCAGCAGCAATCTATAAAATGTTAAAACATCGTGAACAAAAATATTAGCTACAAAATTTTGGAGAAAATCGATTTAATAAGAAAAGCCATTTCGTGCACTAAACACTGTAAATAGCCACCAGTGCGGCCCCAAGCATTCAGAAGTGTTTGATTATAATATATTAGAAGAAAAAGACGGCTATATGAGATCTAAAATACTACGAAGCAATTTATCAAAACATCATTGTATCTGTGTAAATAAATATGTGTGTAAATATAGGGTAATTCCGGGACTTATGCCGCAAATGTTTTATGAATTTGTGTAAAAAATTCCAGGGTGCGCATACAAAAAAATAAACCATGCTGTGTTATTTAATGTAGAATATAAAACATGTATACTGCGTCTGAAACAAAATAAAACAAAAATTAATATTTTTAAACAATTTTTTAAAACATTGCACTGCGGGTGAGACGCCGCTCTTGGGAAGGAGTCATGCCGCACTTGTCGTATGAACTTAATGAAATTATAAATAAAAAATATTAAAATAAATATTCATATCTGGACTATGATTACCTATGTAATCACAAAATGAAACTAAATGAGTACAAATATATGTATTTGTAGGTTTAAATCAATATGAGTCTGCCGACTTAGTTCATTACTAAAATTAAATATTTATTTTTTTTTAATTGAATTTTAATTGTTATTTCATCAACAACGTAAAATCAGTGTATCTGAAAGGGGGAAAAAAGAGTAAAATAGGTTTTATTTTGTTTTATTTGTTTTAATGTTTTATTCTTTTATAAAATGTGGTTGATTCTAATAAAATCTGTAAACAAATTTAAAATGTATCTGGTTCTTAAGAACAATATTTCATTTAAGCCAGAGAGTGGAAATTCAAAATTATTAAAATTACCAATAACGACTAATAACATACCCAACTTGGTCAGTCTGAAAAATGAAAGGAAAAAAAAAATGTTAATAACACTTAATTAAATCCAGAAAATATACTCCAGTAACATATATTCGATAATATAAAAATAAGACACGGAGACATAAATTAAAATTTTACTAAAAGTGGCATCCCGTACAAAAGAAACATGTACAGCGGAATAGCAGTGTGGCATGTATCCCATTTTGTACGGTACAGGCGTAACACCTCACAGTTGCCTGTCTTCTCAAGGGAAAGTGGCGTAACCATATACACAGTACTCTATACAGATGCTACACTTTGTTTTGACTTTGAAATCATGCATGGATTCAGTAATTAGCGCAATAAAGCACTTAAGTGTAACATGTTTAAAAGTTTGGATAGTGAAATCATACGCTTATCGCAAAATAACAAATGTATAGTTACAGAAAAGGCACTGAAGTGATTGCTGCTATATAAAAGTTGAAGAAATCTCACTGCACAGGTATACTGCTTTCTACCGATAATTACAAGAAATACAGGGGGTGCGGCATCTGTCCCGGATGCGGCGACTCTTCCCGAATTACTCAGTGTATAGATATTGTTAAATCATGGGGATGTTTCTGGCATAACCTTTACCAGTACTAATGTAATTTTCTGAGATCCCGTAAAAGAGCTTTAAATGCTATTCCCATCCTTTAATAAGCTGTTATAAACGCACTGAAAAAAATAATTTATTGATTCAACAAATTTTGATTGCCTCTACGCCTCTACGCGTTTTGATTGCCTAAACTAAATTTTGATTGCCTAACAAATTTTGATTGCTACGCCGATTGCCTAAAGAAATATTTTTGTTGAATCAACAAATTTTTTGTTAATTCAAAGAAATATTTAACATAAATTTTGTTGAATCTGACAAAAATATTCGGTTGAAATAGCGCCAACCAAATTTTTGTTGAATCAACAAAAGTGTGTTCAGTTCAAAAAAATATTTTTTCCCTGCTTTTATATTCTTATTATAGAGTCCTTGAATTTGACGAATGTGTCTAAAGTGCCAGGGAAACCGAAATTCGTTGAAAGCTGTTGTGAAACTAGTCCGTAAGTTAATAACAACGAATAAGCATTGTCAAATCAATTGTCACGGTGAGGAAATTTTAATATGCAATCGATTCATTTCATTATTTGACTTCTATAAAATACATCAAGTGAAAGTAATAATTTATTCGACTGAAAAATTCTTGAAAGTTATTTCTGACTAATTACGTGACATGGAGAGAATCCCTGCAAAGAAGTAGGGATTTATCATGGCAGACTGATGGTCGTTAAGATCCATTTGATTTATTATTGGCTTAAGCAAAAATCCTACAGGAAGTTAGGAACTATTCGTCAATAATTCCGAATTTGAGACAAATCTCACCTTTAAAGTTACGCTCTAAGACTTCTGTTCAAGACTTCGGAATGTTACACTGTCTGAGAGCTTTTGAGTAAATAAGCATTTGGCTCTCGGTAATTGCACTGAAGTTTATTCTCTAATCAACGGGATCGTACAGTCGTTTGCTTTGACACACTTTGCTCTGAATTAATTTTTGGTAAGCTGAGGATGATTTATGAGAGGAGAATGAAATCCCGAACAATACTGTGGGGTTGTCGTTGTAAAGAAATATTTCTTTATAGAGTGACGCATAGAACGTTCAAAATGTATGAATCTAATGACTAGGGACTATAAAAAAATAATCGGAACACACAAAATCATCCTAGTAGGTATAAACTGGTTCGGCAATAAACTGCACTCTCCTGTTAAAGGCATCCGTGACAAAAACTAATAATAAACACAGTGAAACTGAATTTTACTTACGTTATGTTTAAAGTGGCATTTGGGGGGGGGAAATAACCTTTGTTACCTATTTGCTGACGCATAGTGACCAAAAAAAAAAAATCTATTACTGAAAGTGTACAGTACATAGTACTTTGCAAACCTCGGTATATACCGTAACCCAGGGGACGCGCTGTTGATCGCCAACGTCGCAAATTGCGATAATAAAATTAGTTTGGCGAAAGAAAATACGATTTGGCGAAAATATTGGCAATTGCATTTCTTAATGATGTCCGTAAAAATCTAATTTGGCGAATGGATTGGCGAAACTTTAAAAAAAAGCCAGCGCGACCCCTGCCGTAACCATCTCTTACAAGTAGCACTTCTAAATCACATTTGCTTATTATAATAGAAGGAGCGAGGAACACTAAACGAGGAAGTTCTAATCATGAAGTTATGCACATCGAAGCAATTTTTTTCAGAATTTGTCCTAAAAATACATTTATTCAGCTTTTTATAGATGCCCTGAGGTAAGTAGTATTATTTCTTCCAACTTATGCACTGTTTGTCTTAAACTTTGGAGTTCAAATATGTAATAAGCAATTGTATTTACAAAATTTCTAAATAATGTAGGCATGAGTATACACAGGTAGCTTCCATAGAAAGTGCGTTTAATGTGTATTCCTGTATATAATATGCTTGAGTATAAAAAATAAAGCAACAATATTAAAAAAATACTTCTTCCTGACAAATTCAATGTTGTTGAATGCTGGTCAGTTTGATGACTGTCTATTGAAAATTATTGATTTGGTAATATTCTACAAAACTGTTTTATTATCCTATCCTAGTTTACTAGTAATTATAAACTTTGTAAAGATTGTAAAAGCAAAATCTACAGAACATTCCTAAAAAACCAATTAAAATTTTTTTCTATTTCGTTTAAAAATGCTTGCAAGTTTTGGCTCTTGAAACGGAAATTTCACGCTTGAATTCGGCGACTTCCAAACAATTATGTAAGTAAAATTGCAACCATTCCCCCAAGTTTTATTTTATTAGAATGGTTTTTATGATTGACAAAAAAAAAAAAAAAAAAAAAAAAAATGTTTCAAGCTAAATATTTTTAAATTTTGTAGGAGCTGGAAATAATCTAAATGATAAAAAGAAAAAAAATGTTAAATCTCTCTATTCCAAAAAAAAGTAACGGACGCTGCCGCCGCGCCGCTGTCAGAAATTTGTTCTGCTATCGCCTCCGAAACCGTGGGTACTTGAGTTTCGACGAAGCCGTCCACGGATTCGGTTCTCCGGGAAAAGTTCCGGGGGAAGCCGATAAGCTGACTTAAATTTCAAAATTCCAATTTTTTAGAAGATATTAATAAAAAACTGAAAAAATAAGCATAATGGTTATCAGGCTTGGCAATTTTCGCTAGCATAAAATCATTCATGCCTTTGCAACAAAGCAATTACTGCGTGAAATTAACAAAAATGAAATAGCACTAAACCATTTTTACAGCAAATTAAAAAGTAAGTGAAATAAATAAGTGTGTTATACAAAGTTCATAATTTTCAAATAGGAAGTTCTTTTAGGTAACAGGTGTTTAAAATTGACGCCAATTCGTTTCTCTAATACTTTTTCTAATAATAATTGTAACTGATTTAAAAAGCGCCATTTTGGCATCAGGTACGATCTGGAAAAACGC
The DNA here is from genome assembly GCA_038373885.1 of Cheiracanthium punctorium. Taxonomy (NCBI): domain Eukaryota; kingdom Metazoa; phylum Arthropoda; class Arachnida; order Araneae; family Cheiracanthiidae; genus Cheiracanthium; species Cheiracanthium punctorium. The sequence continues at coordinate 7,579 of JAWZYV010019106.1, read as the reverse complement.
TATTTCAAGGAGGGAGAATCTAAATACTACGTGTTTTCCATAATGTTAGCACCCAGTATTTTGAAAATGAAAATTAATTCAAATGCGTATTATAGTAATGCCGGTTAGGTTCACCTTGGGTATTTGCCACCCGTAGAAATATTTGACGGTGTTAACTATGCCCTTATTAGCAAGTACAGCTTGGATATTTGTCAGCGCGGCGAGATGATATATTTCGTGGGGTTAAATAAACCAATCTGCAACGGATTATGTATATGAATGTATGGATAAATGTTTTCACGGCAACCTTAAATGAGCAATGATTATCATGTGTAAATCGCCAGATAATGAAAAGTCGCCATTTGTTGCAAGATATAATAGCTGTTCCGTAGTTTTTATCAAAGAAAACATAAGAAGCACTGTTTTCTTAAAATTATTATTAACTATATGTATCCGTAACTCGCCAAATTATGAAAACTCGCCATGGATGGCAAATACGCAAGGTGCTCCATAGGTTTTACAGAATTAAAAATTATATGAAGTTGTTCCAAGGAACATACAAGAACCAAGGAATGTGTAGCTCTAATATTCTATAGGATCCAATCTTTGCGTTTTGTCAATTATGCCTTTTTTACGAATAAGCCCTATTAAGGGCCGAATGCCTCATACGAAAATCAAGCGTAGTGAGTCTAGGGGCTTTGGCCCCTAGTAAAATAAATTTAAAATCAGTTGTCGAGCTTTCGTGCAAGAGAAATATATTTAAACAATCTAAACTATCATTTAAATGTTGCTAATACGTGATAAAAGTCGTTATATAAACAAACTGTAGTTATTAAAACCAACTATACTGAAATGAAAAAAAGTATAACTGCTAAGATCCGAGTGCCTTTAAAGATCATTGTTCCAAACATTACAAATTTTTGGAAACGCTATGTTTCTAAAAAATGAGTTTACAATAAAACCTACTGAAACCTACAGTGAATCTGAAATATATATGTTACCGTGAAACTCCGAAATCTGGAGAATGTCGACTTTCACCGGTGTATGTCAACATTCACACCGTTGTTTGGTGTATGTCCAAAATATTAGCTAAATATCCTTATTTCTTACTTAAAACCGCAAATGTCGATATTCACCATGCACTAATGGTGAATGTTGACATTTGCAGGTGTAAGAGAGCAATAAGGATATTTAGCTCACATTTCGGACAAACACCAAGCTACTATGTACCCAATGGATTCATGGAGAAATAAGCTCCCCCTGCAAAATAAGAATATACTTTCTACGTTTCTGCTTTTCTGTTGACCTCGACTTCTCCTTTCGACATCCGCCAGAATATAGATGTGTTTGTTGACATTCACCTGTGTAGTCCGAATGTACTAGAATATAAGCAAATATTCGGGCTTTCACCGACTGACATTCACCGGTGAAAGACGACATTCTCCAATTTCGATCTTTCTCAGTAACATATATATATTGAATGTAGTGTAAGTAACAAATGGAATAAGCCACATGACAATGCTTGCAAAATTACTTTAAATTACTTTACTTATGTTGAGTTTTTGAATATACAAGCAATCTGTAGATACAGGGGTGCCGACTTTGTAAAACTTTGTAGGTGCTCTAAAAAGAAAAAAAATCCGAACGGGGAATTGTTATTGGATATGATTTTTCAGAAAAATCACAGTAGACGATATTTAAACCAATAGTTTAACATTTTTTGTACAGAAATGGAAGCAAAAGCTTTTATAAAAGATAAAATTATATTTCTTTGCGATTGTTCTGAGTCACATCATCTACCTGTCCATCAACGTATGCTAATCAAGAAAAATTTGGATCTTATTGCAGAAATCCCATTAAAGATACATCTCCTGAAGAAAACTAGAATTGTTTCCCGAAATTCCAATATTTTTTTATTTTTCTGTAAAAGTAACTAAATCTGTTTCTTAAAACTTTATGAGTGGTCCACATCCATGTGATTTTTTTCTGTGGGTGCTTGAGCACCAGAGCACCCACGTAGATTGATATTTCAATACATCCGCGAGCAACAAATAGTCGTTTCCATTTTGAAAAATTATTTGGATTCTCTCATTTATTTAGAGTTTATGTATTTTTACCAAAACTGAAAGCAACATGACTTCCAGGGGACTTCGATTAGTGTTCCTTCAAAGTTTTAATATTTGTAGCTCATTTTCGCACCGTCAGCAGAAAATATTTCCACCCCTTAGTCACTGTAAGCTTCTCAAAAGACGTTATTTAATGATAAATAAAATATACGTTACTCCCGATACTGTCAAGCACAGGTGGGGTCCCCGTGAATTGTGTGAAAAAGTTCTTAATTCTCACAAAACAATATAAAATTGGGATAGAAGATTATTAAATGATAATGCTGTAAAGAAAATACTTTGACAAAGTTTCATTCGCACACTACCTCCTTCCTCGCAGCTTATTAATCATTCATCGATCATAAAAAGGCCCTTTAAAGGAAAGGGGGATATAAAACATTTTGAAAATTAATATTGAGAACGTTATTTTTCAAGGACACACAGTTATTTTAGAAGCATGTGAAATACGAACTCTGAGACAGTGGCGGATCCAGAAAAGTTTCAAGGAAGGGGCGATAAGGGGGAAAGTATATCACCAGAGATGGATCCCATTGTTTTTAACCTTTTTATTTTCAATACTGGACCGATACATAACCTATTCATTCTCATCATTTATAAAGACGTAACGGAGAAGACTGTCCTTCTTTAACCGACGTTGCTTATCAGAATGGTTCTTTGTGCGCTCGATTGGAGCTAAGCGCAATCCCAAATAATCCTACGCTGAAAATTTTTAATAAATGTTCCTTAAAAGACAACCCCCTTCTTTTCACTAATTAATTGAAACAGTATTCTTTCTTTTGAGTGAAAAATTCTCAAAGTTTGCACAAAGTGGTCATAATTATCCCAGCTGACTAATTGCATGAACATAGAGCATACTCTCGATAACCCGTGCTCAGATTATCCGGTTTGCGGATTATCCATGCTCATTCCGGACTCGCAAAAAATTTAAAGAGAAACATTTTCACGCTCATCATGCACATAAAATTGATGTTGATCTCAGTTAGAATCTTGTCCGGTTTAGTTAATAACATTTAAGTCAAGTCAAAGAGATTCATTTAAGAGAACGTGCAGTAAAACAGTTCCCGCATAGTGGTAACCCTACCTCTTAAGCATGCAAAAAAATTCGAAGGTTTCGAAAATCTGGATGTTTCCAAAGTGATGCATATGCAAGCCTTGCTTTCAGTATTTGACAGATGACATCATAACTGACTGTGTTGTTAAATCTAATAGTGATGATAGTACTGATGCAGACGATGTACTAAAATAAGGAAGATACACTTTCTCATTCTGCTGCTCTGCAGTCTGTGTAAACTTTGCCAGATTATATAGGACAGAGAGGATTTGGTTACGGTGGCATTACTGTGGTTCGTAAAATACGTGTCGATGCGTACGACAAGAAATGAGCAAGCAGAAATAAAGACGCTTTACAGATTTTTTGAGCAGTAAATGTTGAAAGGAAAATTTCAAATTTGATGATATACAGCATGCAAATGTAAGTAATTTTTTTATATTTCTGTACTGATGTTGATTTTTTCTTTAATAAAAAGAAGTTTTCGGATTGTCCGTATTTTGCTATTATCCGTGCGATTAGCCTGGTGATTAAGCGGGATATTCGGGAGTGCACTGTATATCTATCTATCTATCTATCTATATATATAAAACCTTGTTCAAATACAAGGTACTCCGTACGTTTTAAAAATATTTTGGAGTACTCCGTACTCCAAAATATTTAAAAAAAAAAACGAAAATCTCCTACAGAGGGAAATGTATTAATGAAACTATTTTGTTTCCTAGCAGCGAGCTTGCACAGTATGGTTAGTTTTCCAAAATCATAATCACTTTTAAGTTCATAAGTTTCAAATTTTTGTAGATTTCAAATATTAAATAGAAGCTGTGACTATATGAGGGGTACTTCATAGATCATTAACCAGTTTTTAATTCTCTGACCTTCTACCCGTAATAAAAGAAAAAACATATTCATTTAGAAGAAACGAAACGGTAGAGAACCACAAGTATAATTTTTTTTTTTAAAGTTAAAAAAAGAGAAAGAAGAATTCAGCAAAAAATAATTTAAAAGATCGAGAAAGTTTGGAGAGTAGTAAAATTAAGAACATTTACGTGAAGTGTATGAATAAGAAACTAAAAAAAGAACTAATCTAGTGCAAAATAAAACACTTCTATAGGAAAAAAAAAGCACATGAATCTGAAAACTCTTTTTAATAAAAGCTTTCTTGTTAACAGATGGTTCGGTATAAAAACACAAAATGCTATTTCTAAATCAAAAATACTTTCCGGGCTCAAAGATGTCCTCAGCTTTAATGGGCGTGTTGATGAATACTCTAATGTTATAGCATCGAGCCAACTATTTTAACAGCAAGATGAAAAGTGCAGAGGGAAAAAAAAATTAAAATAAATTCCGCATTAGCAAAATCGCCGGCTACGACAAGTACCAAATGCCGCTGAAATATTGTTAAGAGGTAATTTAAATAGCGTTAGAGGCAAGAGTAATTTAACTAATGTGAGACAATAAATTTTTCTCTTGTAATTTAAAATGAGATAGAGCCTGGAATTCGTGAATAATTTTTAACAACAGACAACCCATGTTCTTATTGAGGGAAAAAAAATCTGGGCGAAATATATCATTTTTTTGTTCAGTACTTTGTTCATTAATATATAGTCACTAGCTGAAGTACCCGTTCTTCGCACGGGAATGAATGGACTTTTTGATATTACGATTTGTGGTGATTACTATTCATTGTAATAAAACAGATATAGCAAAGTGGATATCGCGTTATATTGTGTCCAATAATCATGCATACCGAATTGCAAGGCAATCGTTTGTACGGTGCAGAAGGCCATGCGGCGTAGCGCAATCTAGTGGCGAGTTTTTAGCAAAACGGATACGGCGAAAATATTTTTTCGCATTCAGATATCGATGTATACGAATTTTTCATGACTATCGGCTGGACAGTCCTGAAGTTCATGTGTTGACGCGACATCTAGTGGCAAGTTATAGGAAAATGGATAGCGCCAAACTCTTCCCCGTGTTCAAATATCTATGTATACCTATTTTCATAGCGATTATTTGCACAGTCAAGAAGTGATACACTGCAGGGCCATCTAGTGGTTCAATAAAGTAATGATTTGCTACAGCGCCGTCAAGTGGCGAGTTATAGCAAAATGGATAACGCCAAAATATTCTCATTGTTCAAATAGCTATGTATACTGATTTTCATAGCGACCGTGTTCAACTATCTATGTATACCAATTTTCATAACAATCATTTGCACAGTCAAGAAGTGATACACTGCAGGGCCATCTAGTAGTTAATTAAAGTAATGATTTGCTACAGCGCCGTCAAGTGGCGAGTTATAGCAAAATGGATAACGCCAAAATATTCTCATTGTTCAAATAGCTATGTATACTGATTTTCATACCGACCGTTTGAATGGTCAAGAATTTGGCCTGCTGTAGCGTCATCTAGTGGCGAGTTAAAATAATAATGCATTGCAGTGTCATCTAGTGGTGAGTAACATCAAAAGGAACGCAGTTAGAATATATTCTTCGTGCTCAAATGTGTAAGTATAGAAAATTTTATGCCGAACGGTCGAACGGTATAGAAGTTGATGCTTTGCAGCGCCATTTAGCGGCAAGTTACAGCAAAATGGATAGTGAAAAATATTCTCCGTGTTCTAATATTCGCGTGTACCAAATTTCATCGAAATCGGTTGGACGATATTCGCATAGCAAACGGCTAAGCGGAATAGAATTCAACGTTATGCTGCGGCACCAAGTGGCAAGTTAAGGAAAACGGATAGCATAAAAACCTCCTCCATCATAAGACTTAAGTGAACCAAATTTCATCGTGCAACGGTGCTCAACGGTGCTGGAGTTTTTCAACCTCATAAACACATACCAACATTCATTTTTATCTATAACCAGTGTTATTATATATACCAGTCTCAAATAAAACCCAGTTTCAAATCTAAGCCTCGCCAAAGTGCCAACATACGCCATTTTGCAAGAGTTTTTTCAGGGAATCATTCGAAGCATTGACTTAGCAGCAATCAATATGGGAAATGGTTCGACCGCCAAAGGGTAGCACGCATTTATTTGAAAATTGGAATACCTTAATACAACCGAATTTTTTTAAATTATCAACTATAACGTGTTTTATTCATCGTTACTCCGATGTACTAAATGAGAAGATTTCAATTTTCTGAAATTTGGCGGAATTCCCCCAACTTAAATCAATGTACTCAATTGGCGAGAATTCTGAAGTTAGATCGCTTGAAATCCCTTAATAACTGCATTATTTCTTCACGGATCATTAAAATTTAACGCTGTATTCTAATAAAACCTTTGCACTTGTTTTCAAAAATCTATTTCCTTAAGCTCTCAATAAATTGCGCCAAGCTGAAAACCGTGCAAACCGCTAGAACTCACTCAAAATCCAAATTTCAGCCATTTTATTTTTTCGCCAAACTAATAAAATTTACACATTAGCCTCGGAAATCTTCAATTCTTATTGTTTTGCGTGTAAAGCATTACATTCCTGCTCTGATTTCCCATGCACACGATATTATAATTAAAAAAAATAACCTTACGAATATAAACTAACAAAAAAAATCATTATTATTCTTTTATTTTTACTTTGAGAATTTAAAACATTTTATTCGGCAAAATCGCCACACATGGCAACCACGATCCTTATTTCACGCTTTTTTCACTACAGGGGTTACAATTACGGAAAGCTTTTTGCGTGAAGAGCATAAAAAATCTCTTAAATTCCGGGAACGGGTGGACTTTCAAAGTTTTAAAGTGGACTATTATTTATTCTATATTATTTTACATATCTGTGCTAAATTTCAGGCCGATAGGTCCATTTTTGTGGATTTGTATACGAATCAAATCCACAAACAAACAAACAAACAAACAGAATTTCATTTTTATTTATAAGATTTTACTCCGTATTCTTTCTTTTAAAAAACAATAACCGATTGCATAGAATTTGTAACTTGTTACTGATCATGTTAAGAGTAAATTACTGTTTCTAGATGTTTTTATCATGTATTTATAAGAAGAGTTGTAGACACTGGTATAGCATTCTTTAAAAAGATGTTAGAATTAAAAATATTCAGTATTGAAGAAGGAACGAAAGGATATTTTAAACGTTTATCTGGATGCAGACTGCGCATAATTGTTTACAGAATTGGGTAAAATGTACTCAAATCTTCACGGGATTTCAGTTTATTTTAAAAGGATGCGAAAATTCGGATGAGAAGATGAAATTTCAGAAATATTTGAATTTTCGGTGTTTCACGAGAAATACGTTTAAATTATACTTTCATAAAGATTCCATATTTTGCTATAAATGAATTAGGTATACAAGAAAGTAATGTCGTTTTCTTACACTAAATTCAAACAAATAAATTTTCTCCTTTTTTTCTTCTAAGTTCCAAACAAGCTGTGCCTAAAACAGGAGTCATACTTGT
>JAWZYV010019105.1:0-48051 GCA_038373885.1 Cheiracanthium punctorium | reverse complement strand
CTCGATCTGTGGCACGCGGTGAACGTTTCGATCGTCCGCCCTCTTGCTGGTCGTTAAGTCGAGCGATGGCTACGGCTGTCCTTTTTTCAGCATTGGAAAAGGGTTGCGCCTCAAAGGGTTCAAAAAATTCCGGTGTTCAATACAAGTAACAAAAAGCCTTGTAAATAACTCGATCCTTTTCATATGAATGGATTCCCAGTGTATTTTACATTTATTTATTTTTCATAAAGCAGGACAGGAATGGAAAAGCGGGACATTTGAGGGTTCTGTGGGGACAGCGGGACCTACGGGTCAAAATGAGGACTGTCCCGCCCAAAGCAGGACGTCTGGTCACTTTAGTTTGAATCGATTGTCATTTTGTGAAGGGGGCCGCAAAACGGACCCCGTTTAAGTCTGCATTAGAGATGAGTTCGGGCTCATTTTTTGAAGCCCGAGCCCGAACACTTTTAATCCGAGCCCGCCCGAGCCCGAGCAATATTATTAAAGTTGGAGCCCGAGCCCGCCCGAGCCCGAAATTTCAGCTAAAGACAAATAAAATTAACTACTTTATTAATAGGATACAATAAATTTTGGAGCTTCACACACCTTCTAGTCCCTCGTGCCGCTATTTTTTGAAATAAGTACGTCTATTTATCCCATGAATCACTTTTTAAAATCTGTTTCAAGGAGTATGTTCAACAAAGGAGAAATTTTTCACGAGCCCGAGCCCGAACGCAATCGTGAATTACAGAGCCCGAGCCCGAGTCGGGCCCGGGCTCGGGCTCGGGCTTTCGGCCTCGGGCTGAGCCCGTCTCATCTCTAGTCTGCATCGACCGCTGCTCTCACGATGAGTGGATTGTTCGATTTGTTTTATGAACGACGTTGTTCGAAGCATCTCCCCACGGATTTTGACACACAAAGAAAAACAAACTCATTACGCCCGGGACAAGGACTTAACCCAGGGGGGGTGGTCCAGACCCCCCCCGAAATTTCAGTTTTTGTTAACAAAATAAGAATGATGACGTCTTTTTGTGAAAAATTCTGTCTTTTTACCCGTTTGAACTCCCCCCCCCCCGAAATTTTTTTCTGGTTACGTCCCTGGCCCGGGACTCGAAATTCAGGAGGACTGTTCATAAGCCGCACTCTACACCGTCCTAAATGAAACAACAGTAGGAAACTTTCTGGAAATTTTCTTAACGTGGAATGGCGCAGTCAAAAATTTTCGAAGCGTGACGCTGAGTGGCGAATTTTCGATTTGGAGGAATTTTTTCTGAAAGTTCCGTAGGTTTATCCTTTGTGACTATGTCTATTACGATTTGTAAAGAGCAGGGATGTTAAACTCCAACACTCGATTTGGGAGCACCCCGGGAGCAGAAAAAATTTCATTTGGGGAGCACCTCGGGAGCAGAAAAATTCCATTTGGGAGCAGAAAAAATTCCATTTGGGAGCAGAAAAATTCCATTTGGGAGCACCTCGGGAGCACAAAAAAAATAGTTTTCCGAGAAGAAAAACTAAGATTCGAGATCAGAATTAACATGATTTTTGGAGCATAAAATTGAAGATTTAGGAACACAATAAATGCATACAAGAAAAGCAAAGTTTGCGAGCAAACACCATTTGCTAAAAGCAAAACACTATTTGAAAGCACTTTAGGAAAGCTCTGGAAAAAAAAAGGGTGTATACAGGCTATGCTATCAGCAACTTGGTAAAAACAATACATGGATTTACATGGACAGAAGGAATTTTTTTTTGTGTGTGTGTGTGTGTGAAACTGCTCTTTTTAATGGTTTTCATATGAATGCTAAATGGAAAAGAGAGTGGGAGGGAAGTATTTCTTATATGCAATGGTACTTTTAATGTATGTTCGAAGGTTGTAAAAATACTAATATTTAAATGGTAGAATTAACATTTCTGCCGTTTATATCATTCTAGAATTATGTATTCAAAATTTAGTCTATTTTAAAATAAAGATTTTATTTACGGACCTATAAATGAAATTCGTAACACATTCTGAAAAATTTGCGGACGCACTTTGGCTGAACACGGGCCCAGGGGCGTCGTCCCGTCTGCCCCCCACCCCGTCTGCCCCCTCTCGTAGAGCCAGCACACACACAAAAAGAAAAACAGTGGTGTAGTTTTAAGAAAAAAGGTTTAGGAACACTCGCAACTGAAGACTCGAAAATCATGCGTCCATGATGAAAATTGAAGAATGCTTACTTTTGCTGACATAAGCTCGAATGAAAATGTAGTGAGCGGGGGCTCATGATCTTCACGGGCCGAAAACGTCTAGCCCGGCCCCGGCATTTAATCAAAATAAAAAAGTCAGACCCGGTCCAGCTCGTATATTAATCATGATTTAAGGAAGGGGGGGGGGGAATCACAAGCCAATCGTTTGGACTTGTCCAAATTTTAGGAGAGCAAAAATTTCCGGAAAGGCTCGATTTTGCAAGCGCAGAGGACCGTCTTTAAGAGTATACGCTTGTTCCAGTCCATTCTAGAAAATGCTGAGGTCAGCCCGTGCCTTGAATGAATCGTGCTGCAAAAGCCTGGGCCCGCACAGATCTCTACCCCCCGCGACTACAGCACTGGCAGCGGATTTCCGGATTATTTTGAAATGAAATATTCTATTAATTCAGACAGCCTAGATTCTGATTTCTAAACCGGTCATGCTTCCAATTTTCATTCTTGCTACGGGCCGGGTCATAAACCGTGATTTTTTAGGGGCTGGGACGTCACCGTAATATACTGTTTTCTTTACCGACCGGTCTGGTTTAGATCAGGGGCGGCCCTGCGGTATATGACACCCACTCCACCCTGCAAACGTAGAAAAAGACGTCCCTTTTACTTTTTTCAAAATTGCTTTTATGATTTTAAGTTGGAAATCGTGCCCCTCCATAAACAAAAAACGGTGCCCGTTGCGATGATTACTTGTTTGCCTATCTGGCCGGCCCTGATTGAGGTGACTAACAAAGCCCGACTGGTCCGATCCGGGGCGGGTAGAATGGCTTCGGAATGCAGCTTTCGTACGCAGTTTGAATCTTGCTTTACTGCTAACTGCTAACTAGCTTTCCATACACGCTTTAAAAGATAAATGAGCGCGGCAAAAATTTAACAAAGAGTCAAAATGACGTATTCGGCGTAGACCGGCGCAAAAATCGGCTAAAAGCGCAGTTCGGCGCAATATTTGTGTTTCGGCGCACCCTGAAAGAGTCAAAATGACGTATTCGGCGCAGACCGGCGCAAAAATCGGCTAAAAGCGCAGTTCGCCGCAAGAATTTGTGTTTCGGCGCAGCTCGGCGCAATCGGCGCAGAATTAACATCCCTGAAAGAGTTATTCTAAAAATTCTGAAGGTCTTGGCATCATGAGTTTATTTTTATTGATGTACCGCGAAATGAAGTCATTTTTTTCGAAATGTCAAAGAGAGGATTCACTTGGATCACGTACGTCCCTTCGTGCTGATCATTAAGGGGGGGGGGGGGTATGACTTTCACTTTCAAATTAAAAATAAGAACAATCGAGTTCATTGCAACAACATACCCTTCAAACACATTAGCTACGTGCCTTTAACGTCGCGCCCCCCAAAAAAGGCTCATTTAAGGTGATTCCCCCCCCCCCCCCCTCAGATTTTGCAGCATACATTCAGTTTCTTAATCTTTAACCCTTTGAGGCGCAACCCTTTCCCAATGCTGAAAAAAGGGCAGCCGTTGATATCGCTCGACTGAACGACCACCAAGAGGGCGGACGATCGAAACGTTCATCGCGTGCCACAGATCGACAGGCCCTTTTTTGGACGACAGCTGGCTGTGCCGCACAGCCAGCTGCCGTCAAAAGTAGGGTCTCACGATCTGTGGCACGCGATGAACGTTTCGATCGTCCGCCCTTTTGCGGGTCGTTCAGTCGAGTGATGACCACGGCTGCCGTTCTTTTCAGCATGGGGCCCTCTATCCAGCTGTTCTCGCATTCTTCCATTTTTCAGCAGATGTCAGTGCTGTTCAAAAGAATCGTGACCCTTTTTGGACGAGAAAGGACGTGCTCGAAAGTAAAGGATTCTCGTGGAGCTCTGTCACCCGCCACTCTTTTGATAGAAATCCAATCGATTCTTCGTGACGGGCAACCGTCCAGACGTCGGAGTTGGGTGTTCCCAGAGCGGGAACACTGCGCGTTAAAGGGTGAATGAGTTGAATAAGGGTCGTGCATGGGCTCGCAACCCATCCATCAATAAGTTCTAAGGAGCCTGAACAAAACACTTTTCTTTAAAACTTTATAGACGTGCATGCAGTTTGTTTGTTTGTGAACATGTATTTAGGATGTGTGCGCTTGATTGGAGCAGAATTCGAGCCCGAAGCCCGGTTATAGATCCACGTGAGACGGACAACACAAGGGGGGGGTGCCCTTCATGAGGGTCTTTCTAAGGCAGGGATGGGCAAACTTTTTCGGTCGCGGGCCAAAAATCGAAAAAAAAAAAGTTTGGCGGGCCAAGATAAATTTTTCGAAAATTTTAAAATCAATATACAAGTATTACAATTTAAATAGGTTAATGAGATGCATGAAATGGCGATTTCATTTTTAAAAGTTCCTTATAGGGAGATTCGAAGTGAGATGCACTGATTCTAAGGAACGAGGCTCAATGCTCATCTGTCTGTCTACTTCTGAAAGAATTCTTTCTAAGGTTCATAGTTGAAAACACTTGTGCACCTATATAAAACGAAGCAAACAGGGCACTGATTTTCTGGGGGGTGAGATATTCAATTTGGGAAGCTTACTTTCGATCATGATTTGTAAAACTCTGGCCTATTTAGAAACAACTGCTTGAGAGGATGGTTAGATTGCAACTCAATGAATTCAAGCTGCCAATCGGACCTGACTGCCATAAGCGTAAAGTTTTCAAAATTATTGGGGGGGCCGGGCCCCACAACCACATATATTTACGTCAGTGGCGTATATACATATATGTGAGTTGCAAAAGTCGTAACCCCCCCCCCCCCATGAAAAATTTCTGGCTACGCAACTGATTCACGTACATATAACTTACTCATAGTTGCCAACTACTATGGAATATAATTATCCACTTTTTCCACATGATTTTTCGGCTTAAAATATAGCAAAATTTTTGTGATGCGCGCGCGAGCTGGTTACTATTTTGAAAAAAATAATTTTAAAATATACTGTTTACAAAAAGTGGTTAGTTATATTCCGCAGTAGTTGGCAGCTATGACTTACTATCTATAAGTGTCAATTATTGGAGGCGCTCGATCTCTATGGGTCCATAGAATTCTACATCAATGTGAGGTAAGTATCCATGTTAGTATCTTCCTACCATGTTATAAGTTAAAAATAGAAGCAAAGTAAAAAATACAAAGGAGGAAAAAAACATTTTCGATGAGAGAGTGCATTTTAGACACCTCTGAACTTTTCTTCATTTCATACTTTACATTGCATAATCTGATTTTAATGAATCAGAGCCTGGCGACGGCAGCTTATAGTAACATTGTGTGTTACAGGGCGTCACAATGAATACTAAATCATGATTGAAATCAAAACATGAAAAAATTTTAAAAGTAAAGGTTTTTTTAAACATTTGTAAATGGCTTGAATACTTCTTTTTATGCTAGTATAAATTAGTTTTCTGCATTGAGTGATAAATTATTGGGTGGGCTCAGCCCCTATTCACAATTTATTGGGGGGGCTCGAGCCCCACGGGCCCATATAACTCTACGCCTATGCTGACTGCTTCACCATTTACGTTCAAGGTCCGTTTACGTTACGTTTAGGCATGGTCAAAATATCCAATTCTGTTTGAATGGCACTGAAATCTTGAAATCTGCGTTCGAACTCAAAGTGCACTTTTTTCAAGCCATCTTCATCATTCTTAATAGGGATATGTAATATATAAATATATATATTCTTTCAATTTCCGTCGGACCGGCCAATTATCCGGATTTGGCCGCGGGCCGTAGTTTGCCCATCCCTGTTCTAAGGGGTCCTCACCCGTATGGACGCTCGTTTCGGAGAAAACCACGGAAAACTCCGAAAGGTTAAGTCGACAGCCGCGCGATGAGATCCGAACCCGGGACCTTCCCACTTCGGCCGTCTAACCCTTTTCAGTGGCATAACCACTGTGCCATGGTAAGGCTGTTCAGAGGCAGGGTCTGAAGACGCCGCTACGGTCAGTCTTGTGGAATGCCGATTCAATACTGGACCCGAATACATTTAGAGTAAGGCTATTTAAAATAGTCTAAGCGGCCAGCAACCTAAGGGTCCATTATAAAACCTGAAATTTCGACCCGTGAGTCTCTCATAACCTGCCACCCATAAGGGAACATACCCATACTACGTGACCTATTCTTTAAGATTTTTCGACCCCTCCCTCCCCTCGGTGACCACTCGTAGTATAGGTCAAGACACCCCCCCTCCCTCCCTATTAAGTTTTTACGTAGTATTGACAAGCATAGGCGCACCCACGGAGGGGGCTATGGGGGCTGAAGCCCCCCCTAAAGGTGGGAAATTAGAAGTGAAAAGTATTGAAAATTGAAAATTGTCACTAATGAGTTAAATGTTTTCTTTTTAAAAATTGTCTTCAAATTATTTCTAAAATAATGTTTACCAAAAAAAGATGTTAGTTTTTAAATAAAAACTTACAGTTAGAACATGAAACGGGGTTAAACATGGTTAAAACATCATTGAAAAGATCCTATAATTATTGGATTCTAAAATGAGTTACATTGCTCGTGGGGTTGTGTTCTACGGGCAAGTCGACTGGCACAGAATATTTTGACGTTATAAGAGAGTTATAACTATAATTGAGGTCACTATAACCGAGTTCAGCAGTATTCGTAGCCAAGCCCCCCCTAAACTGAAATCCTTAGTGCGCCACTGTTGACAAGTATGATTTTGAATCATTTCGCAGGCAGAAAGTGAAACAAATGAAAATAATTTGACTCATATTGTCTTTATGAATACGGCGTTTATTGCATAAGACTGCATGCACGCTTATAATTATTAGTCAATTAAATATTATGGGTTATTAAAAAAACTTAATATAAAAACATAATGCTAATTTACAGCAAATTTCTGTCGGCGAAATCGACTACGTAACAAAAATCTAAAGCCACCCCCCCCCGCTCCTGTGAATGAGCGTAGTATTTTGAAGACCTCCCTCACCCCCCCTAAACGGGTCACGTATAGTATGGGTACGTTCCCTAAGGTGTGGATACCGAATACCGAATATCCGGTCAAACTTTCAGCCGGATATCCGGCAGCAGTCTGTTTTCCTCTTTTTTTTGTTTTATTTTTCACTCGTTTTCTTAGATCCTTGCGCTTTCACAGTTTTCTTTCAATTTTCTCATTACCTTCAAATGGCTTAACCCTTTAACGCGCAGTGATCCCACTCTGGGAACACCCAACTCGGACGTTTGGACGGTTGCCAGTCACGAAGAATAGATTGGATTTCTATAAAAAGAGTGGCGGGTGACCTAGCTGCACGAGAAAGCTTTACTTTTGAGCACGTCCTTTCCCGTCAAAAAAAGGGTCACGATTCTTTTGACCGGCACTGACATCTGCTGAAAAATGGAAGAGCGCGAGAACAGCTGGACAGATTGTCCCACTCGAAATTTTAAGGGGTCACTCCCATTTTCCTGAATAGGGAACAACTTACGTACAAGTTGAATAAACATGCGCCGCTTATATAATTAATAAGGAAAGATTTCTTACAACATACTTATAAATCTTCTGCTAATTAAAAGAAAAAAATCTGGTCCCGCAGTGGACTGGGCGCTAAACTCCGTTCCCATAAGAACACGGCAAGTGAAGCAGCATCTGGCTTGGCAGTGCTTGGGAGGAACTTCCCCTCTCGGCCAGTCCGCTGTGAAACGTGTACGCTAATGGAGCTGGTGCACGTAAAATCCGTCGTGCTCCAAGTCCTCCAAGTTGTTAAACGATATCTCTGGGGGTGCCGATTTCAGGGGGTTGGTCCCTCCTCTGGAATTGGTTCAAAATTACGGGACCTCGAGCAAAGACGGACTTCCTCCCATTGGGGCTCATTGAAATGGAAGCCGCTCCTTCGGCCCATCGCCTGCCTATATACATAGGGGGATCTGTCACCGCAACGCGGTTGCCAGAGGGCATTAGCAGCAACAACAACAACAACAAAAAATCTGGAGTGACTCCACTCGACTTTCCGAACACTTAAGATCATTACTAAGCATTTAAATAAATTTTAATCGATGAATCATTCAAACATATATACCAAATTGAAGCTCGATCGTCAATGATCCAAATTGAAGTTCGCTCGAGCTTTCCTTATTGAAGCTCGATCGAATGTACCGTTTAAACGCTAGCGCACTTTCAAGAATTTTCCTCCATAGGCCATAATGTAAAAGAAATCTTGGTCGTAGCCCTGTAGAAAAACTGTAAGTCCTATACACACCAAAATCAATACCGGTCTTGCGACGGTGGTTTATAACATATATATCCAATTTGAGCTCAATCGAATGCCCGTTCAGGAGCTATCGTGTTCACTCACATACACACAAACACACATACACACACACACACATACACACATACATACATACATCTCGTAAAAATAGCATAAATGAATTCAGAAGACCTCAAAACGTGTCAATACACCAAAATCTCGAATTCGAATTTTTTCATGATTACAATACTTTCCTTACATGGTACATGTTCGGAAAGTAAAAATGACCTGCCAGTCTATAACAGCGTGTTCCCAAAAATACAGTGACCTAGGCTTTTATTCCTTCAATATGGATCACAGACATGTACAGTCCATCGCAAAATTTTAGGAGGAACCCATTTTTAGAGTGTTGTTATTAACATTTTCAGAACATCCAATCTAAATGAATACACATTTTAATTTTTATGCGGACCCCGTACGAAAATATTCCCAGCGAGTGAAATGGGCCCCTTACATTCATGAAGTGATGTACAACATTTCAGCCTTCGATCCTTTTTTTTTTTTCTGGCTACGATCTTGCATGGGTCAAAAGCATTTCTCTGTAGTGTCCCACGACTACCACTCTTTAAAAAGCACGGCGCCCGACAACCTTTCAAGGATGGGCAGTCCTTTTTATCCCCCCCCCCTTTTGCCCTGGTCTATCCACGTTTCCACTCTAAAACGTGTCCTCCCCCCCCCTTTCCGTTACAGGGATCATCGCAGTGAAGATCAGCGATCGTTTTACGGCCGCTTTACAAAACCCTTTCCATTCAATATGAACCTATGACAAAAATACGATCGAGAGAAACGACCCTGTGCAAAACACGAAGTATAACTGTTCCTTCATAAAATTCCAGGCAACGCGATCAGTCATGGATCATCCATGGAACCCCATGAAATTTCCTTTTACAATAATAGGCTACTCTTCTCTTAATTGAGATGCTTATCAGAATCCGATAGTCATCGCTTTTTCATTTCGCCTGTTCGCTGTCGTTCGAGTCACCCAAAAAAGGAGGCACCTCTGGATTGTTGTTTTGAACTAATGCAGCAATAAAAAAAATCTGGAGTGACTCCACTCGACTTTCCGAACACTTACGATTAAGATCATGACCAAGCATTTAAATAAATTTGAATCGATGAATCATTCAAATATATATACCAAATGGAAGCTCAATCGAATGCACCGTTTAAACGCTAGCGCAATTTCAAGAATTTCGTCCCATAGGCCGTAATGTAAAAGAAATTTGTGTCGTAGCCCTGTAGAAAAACAATAAGTCCTATACACACCAAAATAAATACAGGTCTTGCGACGGTGGTTTATAAATGTATACCCAATTTGAGCTCAATCGAATGGACGTTTAAACGCTAGCGCATTTTCAGAATTTTCCCCCATAGGCCATAATGTAAAAGAAATTTTTGTCGTAGCCCTGTAGAAACAGTATAAGTCCTATACATACAAATCAACGCAGGCTTGCACGGTGGTTATACATATATCCTATTGAGCTCATCGATGGACGTTAAACGCTAGTGCATTTCAGATTTCTCCCATAGGCCATAACTAAGAATCTTGATTTACCCTGTAGAAACAGTTAGTCTATACATACCAAAATCAACGCAGCGCACGGTGGTTATAACTATATCCAATTGAGCTCAATCGAATGGACCGTTAACGCTAGTGCACTTTCAAGAATTTCTCCCCATAGGCCATAACGTAAAAGAAATCTTTGATGTAGCCCTGTAGAAAAACTATAAGTCCTATACACATCAAAATCAATACCGGTCTTACGAGGGTGGTTTATAACATGTATACCAATTTGAGCTCAATCGAATGCACGTTTAAACGCTAGCGCACTTTCGAGAATTTCCCCCATAGGCCATCATGTAAAAGGAATCTTTGTCGTAGCCCTGTAGAAAAACTATAAGTCCTATACACACCCAAATCAATACCGGTCTTGCGACGGTGGTTTATAACATATATACCCAATTTGAGCTCAATCGCATGCCCCGTTCAGGAGCTATCGTGTTCACTCACATACACACAACACCACACCATACACACACACACACACACACATACACACATACATACATACATCTCGTAAAAATAGCATAAATGAATTCAGAAGACCTCAAAACGTGTCAATACACCAAAATCTCGAATCGAATTTTTTCATGATTACAATACTTTCCTTACATGGTACATGTTCGGAAAGTAAAAAATGAGATCTGGAACAGAACACATTCAGTTGGGGGGTTAAGAAAGGGGTTCCCAATAACTTCGCCGCCGATCCTTTAATGTGGGTGTTCTATTGGATAGTGACTAAACAACCCTCATTCTAGACTGCAGCTTTTTGGTGAAAGCGGTTAGTATAAAGGATGGCAGCTTCTATTGTTTATAACTGGCTGTTTTGCGCACTGGCAAGTTTTTGTTCTCAATGATTGCTGAGTGTCATCATTACCTGGCCTTCCTACTTCAAATTATCTGTAGTTATTAAAGATGTTGACTAACCATTAGAGAATTGACGGATTCATTTCGAGATGCAAAACGACTTTTTGCGAGTTTGAAAATGGCGCAACTTCGTGACGTGCATGGATCTGAATGTGTGTGTCAGCCTGTAAGATATAAAGGTTTAGGAATAAACTTGAATCATTTTGAGATTGCACCAGACCCGTTCTGAATATTTTCTATGTGGTTAAAAAAAAAAAAAGTGCCTTATTCCAAGAACAAAGTATCCCTGTTTTTAAATCCCCCGCGGCTGCATCTATGCATAAATGAAGGCTCGTCATTACTTTCCGAACATGTACCCTGTAAGGAAAATAGTGTCATCCTGAAAAAATTCGACTTCGAGATTGGGGTGTATGGACACGTTTGGAGGTCGTCTGAATTCATTGATGCTATTTTTACGAGATGTATGCATGTAATAATAAAATAAACTTTGCTAATTTAACCTAATTTAATTGAATGTTATTTGAAAAGCCTTCTTTAATCTCAGTGACTCTCACTGTAAAGTTTGTTTCTCGGCCATACAAATATGACGCTCGGAGACATTTTTTGAAGTTCCATAAGTAGAAAATTGTTTATTGAGCAGTATCGTCCGTTTCCTGTGGTTTTCATGACTACGTGCTTTTAGAACTCCTGGGTAAGCAGGTGTTTCTCATGTCTTGATTGACAATCTAGTTAACTCATTACGTTTGAGAGCATAGGCGTAGAGTTATATGGGCCCGTGGGGCTCGAGCCCCCCCAATAAATTGTGAATAGGGGCTGAGCTCACCCAATAATTTACCACTCAATACAGAAAACTAATTTATACTGACATAAAAAAAGTATTTTACACCATTTACAAACGTTTAAAAAAAACCTTTACTTGTACTTTTAAAAATTTTCTTCTTTTGGTTTCAATCATAATTTAGTATTCATTGTGACGCCATGTAACACACAATGTTACTAATAAGCTGCCCTCGCCAGGCTCTGGTTCATTAAAATCAGATTATGCAATGTAAAGTATGTAATGAAGAAAAGTTCAGATGTGTCTAAAATGCACTATCTCATCGAAAATGTTTTTCTTTGCTTCTATTTTTAACTTATAACATGGCAGAAAGATACTAACATGGATACTTACCTTACATAGGTGTAGAATTCTATGGACCCATAGAGCCACTTTATGGGCGCCTCCAATAATTTACACTTATACATAGTAAGTCATAGCTGCCAACTACTACGGAATAGAATGAACCACTTTTGTAAACAGTCTATTTTTTAATTATTTTTTTCAAAATAGTAACCAGCTCGAGCGCGCAGCACAAAAATTTTGCTATATTTTAATCCGAAAAATCATGTAGAAAAAGTGGTTCATTCTATTCCGTACTAGTTGGCAGTTAAGAGTAAGTTATATGTACGTGAATCAGTGGCGTAGCCAGAAATTTTTCATGGGGAAATGGGTGGGGTACGACTTCTGCAACTCACATATAGGTATACGGTACTGGTGTATGATAAGGGAGTGAGAATATACATTTTGTATGGCAAAAAATTCCTCATGGGGGGGTATAACCCCCCTAACCCCCCCTTGGCTACTCCACTGACGTGAATATATGTGGTTGTGGGGCCCGCCCCCCCAATAATTTTGAAAACTTTACGCTTATGTTTGAGAGTAACGCCTTCGTGATCGTGCTGCACCCTGCCAGCAGGTGTAGTCACTAAGGAGTATTTAAGCAAGAGCGCGGAAATTTCCAGAGCTTCGTCTTAACTTCGCGCTTAGCTTTTTAGGAGTTTGGAACGTAAAGCTTAGCTTCGAGCCTTTAGACTGCGATGTACGAAGATAGCCCCGGAGCAATAAGGTCGCCGGCCTGACTCCTGCCCTCTGCCCGAACTTTGAAATAAACTATTGAACCTAGAACCCCAATGGATTTATGTCAGTCATTTCAACAAGGGATGGCGTAAGGCCCATTCTTTACATGCATGTATGTGTGTGTGTGAGTGAGTGAACACGATAGCTCCTAAACTGAGCATTCGATGGAGCTGAAATTGGGTACATAGGCTATAAACCACCGTTGCAAGACCGGTATGGATTGGGGTGTGTATAGGACTTATCGTTTTTCTACAGGGCTACGACACATTTCTTTGACAGGATGGCCTATGGGGGGAAATTCTGGAAAGTGCGCTAACGTTTAAACGGCACATTCGATTGAGCTCCGTTTAGAAAAAAAAAAAACTAAGAATTTTTGCAGAATGATTCACCGATTAAAATTTATTTAAATGCTTGGTCATGATCTTAATCATAAGTGTTTGGAAAGTCGAGTGGAGTCACTCCAGATTTTTTTTTTTTTTCCCTCAGAAACAGAGCTGGCACATTGCAAGTACAGGAAACTTAGCAAAAACAAACAAACTGCAGGTGTCTGCTTCCAACTGCAATCATAGGCGTCGTCGTAATCCCCGCTTGCAAATTTCCAGAACAGAGGATCACTTTAGCTAATGGGTCAAGTGGTACTATACCCAGTGTTGTAGCCAAGGGGGGGATAGGGGTGTCACACCCCCCCCCTCCCTCCATGAGAAATTTTTTGCCATACAAAATGTATAGTCTGCAATCCCTTATCATACACACGTGAGTTGCAGTCAGTGATCGATCTAGGATTTTTTCAGAAGAGTGAAAATACTCCTTAACCTTTTTAAAAAGAGTATTTTCTTTTCCAAAGGAGTCATTAAAGTAACGAACAATTATGCTAAATATTCAAATACGTAATTAAATTGCATTGGACACATAAATAATAACTGATTATACGTCTAGGTACATAAATGTCAGTTCAACAAAAACTAAAATAATTGGACTGCAATATTGGATTTTTAGGCCACAATGTAAAAGAAATCTTTGTCGTAGCCCTGTAGAAAAACTATAAGTCCTATACACACCCAAATCAATACCGGTCTTGCGACGGTGGTTTATAACATATATACCCAATTTGAGCTCAATCGCATGCCCCGTTCAGGAGCTATCGTGTTCACTCACATACACACAACACACACACACACACACATACATACATACATCTCGTAAAAATAGCATAAATGAATTCAGAAGACCTCAAAACGTGTCAATACACCAAAATCTCGAATTCGAATTTTTTCATGATGACAATACTTTCCTTACAGGGTACATGTTCGGAAAGTAACTAGTGCAATAATTGGATTTTTTAAATTTAAAATCAGCAAATCATAATTATTTATCACAATATACCTAATTTTATATGAGAAAGCAATGCATAAAAATACGCATACCGAAATTTTTAAGGCGTATTCTGAATTTCTAAAGCTGGAGGGGTTATCGCGATCGCTGGTTGAAAGTAGTCTTAACCCCCCCCCCTATGAAAAATTTCTGGCTACGCCACTGCTAATACCCTTTATCCATGATCCAGCCCCCCCCCCTCCGCCATGCCAAAATCGATCTTGGAGTTTTGTTACCTCCTGTCAGGAACATCTGTTGGAACGTCTGTCGTTTCTGTTTTACTTTCTATTCATAAAAACTTTGTGAAAAGGGAAAGGGGTGAAGCAGAATGACTTTCCCCTGCGCCAGAAGAGGGCGCTTTTGAACTCTAATCCTTTTTTTTTGCCTTTCAGATGCAGCGAAGGCTTCGATGAAAACTGACGTGAAAAAGGGGTTCTCCCTCTCATAACACAATCTAAATGTCTTTAGTAAATGTTGTGTAGTGTAAGATGTGTTTATTTAATCCAGAAATAAATTGTATTCGTCCTTTAGACACTCACTTAGATCACTCCAGGGCCGGCGGAAGCGGGCCTGCTGGCCTTCTTTGCAGGCGGGCGCCAAACATAAAGGGGCGCCAAATTGTCCCCAAAGCAAAAATTTTCAAAAAATTTTAAAAATTGGAAAGATTTTAGGGAGATATGTTTTATATTAATAATGATTGCAGGTAAGAAGCATTTTTGAAATAGGTGTTCTTTAGAAAAAATGATTAGATTTTTAACATCTCATACGGAATGAACGTTTTCTTTCTAAACACTTTATTTTCTTTAAATAGTGATTATATTTTTATTTTTTAAAACGAGATGCATGAATAGGTGCAGTTATATATTATATATATATATATATGTAGCATTCGGGCGCTACGGAAAAGTTGTGTCGTGGAACCAGTGGTAAGGTGAGGGTGTTGAGGTCTCCTGGCTGGCTCGGGACTCTGGCTTCGAGCCGACCCCGGCCGCCCGCTGTTTGTAGTCGTATTCCGGCCAAGTGTGGAAGAAATAAATCGAAATCCAACTGCGATTACATGATTTTGGGCGCGTTCAAGAATTCATCGGTTGTGCACCGGTAACACCGGTGCACGACCAGAGCGTTCGAAAAGGCGGGGAGCGTTGGGCGGAGCTCTGGAATTAACCGCTTTCGAAAACGTTTCGGTCATGTAGCGGTTGTCTGCTCAGTGTGACCAGAGCGCAACCAGAATGACCCTGCTAGCGAGGTGGGTTATTCCGGTTATTAGCGTAGTGTTGCCAATGTTTATTTCTGTTTTCTTGGCTTGGAATTGGATGTGGTGAGGATGACCGAAACCGGTTGACAACCGTGACGTCACTTAACCAAAGAATGACCGCAACCGGTAGCACCGGTGCATAACCAACCGGTGAATTCTCGAACGGGCCCTTTATTTGATGATTCCATACATCTTTGTTAGGCAGTTGCAGTCATGTAAAAATCTGCTCCTGATCTGTTGCAGGTCCTTATAAAAGCTTTGGACGTATGTCACATGATCTCGAACGCGTTGCAACCATTGGCCAAAAGCTAAAACTGGGCAGCGGTTTTCCCAGGGTTTGTTATGACTTTTAAGACGCCTATGTGGCTGGCTGCCGGACCGTCTACAAAGTTACAAAGGAATTGCAAGGGACCGTGTATTAATTGCAGTTTTTGAACGCGGATTTCTTTGTTCCAACTGAATTAAACTGCGTAGTTCCAGAAATATGGGATTTTCATAGGCTTTTGACTTGTAATGTTACATATATATATATATATATATATATATATATATATAATATAAAATACACTTGCTTTTAAAAATTGGAATATATATATATATATATATATATATATATATGTAGTTGAACTTTAATTAAAAATACAACAAAACTACAGTTGCTTCACATGCTATCCAGGCTTAAAAAAGCAGCATAAAAGAAAACATGCGTTTAATAATATATAGAAAATTTATATAGAAAAAAACCCCCAAGCCAGTCATTGTTAAAACAACAAAAAAATGTAAAATGCATTGTCCTCATCAGAGGGGGAAATGCACAATAGTACACCATAGGTTTCAGACTCACAGCCTGAGATTTTGCCAAGGTAATGTATTGTATTCAAGACTGTATTTTGGAAAGATTGATTTAAAAGTATTAAAACAATTTAAAGATATTTATAAAAGTGTACACTATTAATTCGAGATATAAATCGAGATATTAAGTCGAGATTTGCCTGTTACAGTTTATAGTGGTCTTGAAAATCATAGACGCACATGTTATATATTTGAATTCATCAATATTGAAAATAAAAGAATATCCACACAACAATTCTATAACAATTCCATATCAGGAAATTTTTACTTTTATCCCTGTTCCTCTTCAATATTTCACCTACAAATTTTCTCTGAATGCTTTAGCAAAAAAGAGAAACCCATTAATTTCATTTCAGCATTCTAATAAGTCTTTTAGCATTATACAAAAAATGCGGCCGTATCTTAAACCTTGGTTTCAGTTTCAGGGCTCATTTACGAACAAAAAATAAATAATAATAATAATAATAAAGAAAGAAATCAGACTTTGTTGCTTCGGGTTCAAATTCTGAAGTTAAGCATGTAGAATAATAGCTTTAATTACTTTGTAACGCTAATTCCGTTTTTTTTTTTTAGAATTTTAGATACAGCTTGGGCATCATTAAATGAAAGATTTGACGCAATGAAAAATCACTGCGATAATTTTAGTTTCTTGATAAATTTATCGGAAATCGATAATGCAGATTTGAAAATAAAATGCAGTAATTTAGAAAAATTGTTACACTATGGTAATAGTAAAGATATTAACGCAGAACTTTTCGACGAAATAGTAGCTTCCAAAGACATTTTTACAGCCGGTATGAATGACCCATTCGATATTCTGAATTTAATTGTGTCAAATAAATTGTGCTTCCCGAACTTGAATATCATATTAAGAATACTACTCAGCATTCCTGTTAGTGTTGTTAGTAGCGAAAAATGGTTCTCAAAATTAAAATTGTATTTACGGTCAAGTATATCTCAGGAAAGACTCATAAATCTAGCTTTGATTGTAATTGAAAATGAAATCTGTTAAGAGATAGATACAAAAGAAATTATAGAAAAGTTTGTAAATATGAAATGCGAAAAAATTAATTTTTCCCGATAAATAAATTTATTATTATTATTTTTTTCAACAACTGCTTTCTTCAAAACTTATTTCTCCTGAAAAAAAAAAAAAAAAAAAAAAAAAAATGGAGGGAGGGGAGGGGGGGGGGCGATTTTAGCTTTTTTTGCAGGCTGGCGCTGGATAACCTTGCGCCGGCGCTGGATCACTCATTCAGTTAGCTGGAAACAGGAAATCGACAGAAAAGCTACCAGGGCAGGTAGGCTAGATCTTTTTTTTTTGAACTGTATTCTCTTATCTATATCAGAACTGAAATTCGAAAGAAATACAGTATAACAATTGTTTCAAGGGGGTGGGGAAATAAACTGCGGCGGCTGGAACACAAAATTGCAGTTTCAATTTCAAAAATACAGTTCCCACGTGGCGAGTGACGACCGTTCCATTGGACTTTTAAAATTAAACTCAATGCAATGCACCTTTTAGGAGCTATCGTCTATACTCGCATACGTAAAAATCTGGAGTGACTCCACTCGACTTTCCGAACACTTACGAATAAGATCATTACCAAGCATTTAAATAAATTTGAATCGATGAATAATTCAAACATATATACCAAATTGAAGTTCAATCGAATGTATCGTTTAAACGCTAGCGAACTTTCAAGAATTTCTCCCCATAGTCCATAATGTGAAAGAAATCTCTTTCGTAGCCCTGTAGAAAAACTATAAGTCCTATACACATCAAAATCAATACCGGTCTTGCGACGGTGGTTTATAACCTGTATACCCAATTTGAGCTCCATCGCATGCCCCGTGCAGGAGCTATCGTGTTCACTCACATACACACAAACACACATACACATACACAGACACATACACACATACATACATACATCTCGTAAAAATAGCATAAATGGATTCAGAAGCCCTCAAAACGTGTCAAAACACCAAAATCTCGAATTCGAATTTTTTCATGATGACAATACTTTCCTTACACGGTACATGTTCGGAAAGTAAAAATAGCGGCACGGGTGCCTAGAAGGTGCGTGAAGCTCTTCGGATATTTCAGAACGGCGGCTTCTATTCATGAGTGAGTCATGAGATCCGACATTATTTGATAAACATATGGATCAATAAATAATTAGAAAGTGCACTGAGAGTTTGCAACTCTATTTGTCTTTCATTTGCACAAACGACAAAATTCATTGTATTCTATCCATGAAGTCTTTGGATTTTTTTAATCTTTAACTGAAATTTCGGGCTCGGACTCCGACTTAACCCTTTGAGGCGCAACCCTTTCCCAATGCTGAAAAAAGGGCAGCCCTTGCCATCGTCCGACTTAACGACCAGCAAGATGTCGGACGATCGAAACGTTCATCGCGTGCCACAGATCGAGAGACCCTTTTTTGACGACAGCTGGCTGTGCTCGCGCACAGCCAGCTGCGTCAAAAAAGGGTCTCTAGATCTGTGGCACGCGATGAACGTTTCGATCGTCCGACATCTTGCTGGTAGTTAAGCCGGGCGATGGCAAGGGCTGCCCTTTTTTCAGCATTGGGCAATCTATCCAGCTGTTCTCGCATTCTTCTATTTTTCAGCAGATGTCAGTGCTGTTAAAAAGAATCGTGACCCTTTTTTTACGGGAAAGGACGTGCTCAAAAGTATAGGATTCTCGTGGAGCTCTGTCACCCGCAATTATTTTGATAGAAATCCAATCTATTCTTCGTGACTGGCAGCAGTCAAAACGTCACAGTTGGGTGTTCCCAGAGCGGGATCACTGCGCTTTAAAGGGTTAAATAATATTGCTCGGGCTCGAATTATAAGTCCTCGGGCTCGGGGTTCAAAAAATGAGCCCCAACTCATCTCTAGTAGGTACTGAAGTGACTAGGGAAAGGAATTTCGCGTTCAGCACGCAGTTCAAAATTTTATAGGGGCATTTATGTAGATGAACCCATCGCATCCTAAACATGCAAAATCAGCTTATTGGAGCACCCCCTATGTGCACTCTGTAGCACGCTAAAGACCTATCTGAACGCAATCTTTGAATATTGCACATAAACAAAATACTCGTACGCGAAGTGAACCCAACTGTACTTCTTTAAAGTAACATTTTGTACGTTTGCTTCCATTTGTAGTGTTTTTCTAGCCTGCAACGATAGGGTGGAAGTCTCGGCCGATAAGAATGGAAGGAGCGTGTGCAAATTTGAGTTTGGCTACAGTTCTGTTCCAGAAGTAAAGCAGTGAACTTACACTTCCTTCGGGGGGGGGGGGCTGACCACCACGCAGGGGAAGGGCTTAGGAGGCTCGAGCTCCCCCCCCCAAAAAAAAATAATAATTCAGACTGAAAGGGGTGTTTTTTATATAAGTGGACTTTTTGTTGGATCATTATACAGGTATTTCATATTAGAAGGTGTTCAAATGTTTCATTTTAAAAGGGTTCACGTTCATTTTATATATGTTACAGTCAAAACCCGAATGAACTAGGCAAAACGCGTTCTGACTGACAACGATAGGCAAAACCCGTTTTCCCCAATGAATTCTGGAATGTTAATGCTTCATGCACTCAAAATTGGATCTTGCTCCCCCTCGAAAATAGGATAACGTTGGCTTTGCGAGACCCAAAAACACATCAGTGGGTACGGCCATCGCTTTAGCTCCCCCCCCCCTGGAAAATAGGCTAACGCTGGCCCTTTGCGAGACCCCAAAAAATCATCAGCGGGTCCGGCCATCGCTTTAGGGGTCCCCTGGAAAATAGGGTAGCGCTGGCCCTTTCCGAGATGCAAAAAAACATCAGTGGGTCCGGCCATCGCTTTAGGGGGGCCCCCTACAAAATAGGCTAACGCTGGCCCTTTCCGAGACGCAAAAAAACATCAGTGGGTCCGGCCATCGCTTTAGGGGGGGGGGCTGCAAAATAGGCTAACGCTGGCCCTTTGCGAGACCCCAAAAAATCATCAGCGGGTCCGGCCATCGCTTTAGGGGTCCCCTGGAAAATAGGGTAGCGCTGGCCCTTTGCGAGACCCAAAATATACATCAGTGGGTCCGGCCTCCGCTGTAGGGGCCCCTCGAAAATGTTCTACCGCTACCCGATTAAAACGAGTTTTCAATAGAGTTAATTCGGGTTTTGACTGATTTCGGGTTTTCACTGTAACATATACATATTTGTTGAAGGAATGGCCCCATTCTAGTTTTTTTAAGGCCCGTTCTTGAAACAGGACACATTCTTTCTTTTCAACTTTTTCAACTGGGTGAGCTGGGATTGAAAATGGAGTCAGGCAAAGATCCAAGCAGAAACAAGTTTTCTATTTTTTTTTTTTTTTTTTTTACCCTCATTCATTATATAATTGGAATCAAAACTTGATTTTTAATTAAATAATTTCTAAAGTAGGGTTAAAAAAATTTTTCAGAAACGGTCCTTTGTCGATTCAAACGAGTCAATAGTGCTACCGAAAATACATTCATTACAACCCCACAAAGTAAGCCCTAGCTCTCCCTACTTTTGCAAAGGTCCTACGCCACTGGGTTCTATTGCCCAGCTTGAAGATGGTCGTTCAGCAGTTCAAAAAAATCTAGAATTAGAGTCAGTCAAGATTTGGAAAAAGAGTTGTACGTGGGGCATACACCTATAAGCTCATTGCAGGCAACATTAACAAGCTCGAAGAACGGAACCTAGAAGAGCAAAAACAACCGGAGGTTTTGAAAACAGTGGAAAGCCGTTTATTTGGACGACTTAGCTGCAAGGCAAAGTTGGAAAATTCACTCAGGAAGAATCCGGACGTCATTGCAGTGGCGTATATTCGTTTCCGTTTCTGAGGGGGGGGCGGTATTTTAAATCTTTATTGCCACTAGAGCGAATATAAATGTTATAAAAAAGCTGTTTTTTTGTAATTGTTTTACATTTTCGGAGCCCCCCCCCCAACCTCACTTAAAAAAGTGCAATTTGCGTTCACTTTGGGTGCAAGTGTTCTGTTGAATGAGGACCAAAACTTCGACATGCGGATAAAGACCAAGTTTGCGCCTCTAGTGAGTGTAGGGGTCGAGGTCTTCACTTGAATGCCATGTTCAATACCAAGACTTCTTGACGGATAAGCTTCAAAACTGGGTATTTCAGAACGATCGAAAATAGGTGTATAGTGAGGCAGAATGACTTCGCACGAAATGAAATTGAATAAAATGATAGAGAAATAACTTAGTAAGTTAAAATAAATGAAAACTTTGTGTAAAAAACATGCATAAAATTATACTTATAACAAGATACGATGTTCTGACCGAAAATTTATTGTCTTCTTCAGTCGTAAGGGTTAACGGTTAGTTCGAAAAAATCGTGTGATTTTGGTACATAAGTACAAATAAACTAATGATGTCAGGCACTTCAAAATTTTGAAACTGTCTCTTTACAAGCTGTACTACATACTGAAATAATCGATAAACCTGTATCCGTTTCAAAACTTTTAGAAAAAATTCTTAAAAATCGGATACTTTCGCAAAACGTGTCACTCTTGGAATCCACGTTTAAGATTTTTTTCTCAAAATTTCACAAAAGGCACAGCTTTTTCGCTTATTACAGTGTGCAAAGCAGCTTATGAAGAACCCTCTGGAATTTTTTTTTTTTTTTTTTAAGACCCTGGTGCTAGTAGTTTATTTCAATGTGTGTACCAAGACTGAAAACAAGAGTTTTTCTTTCTTCGAACTACAGCCTCAGGACTGATGATGACTGAATAAATTTTCGGTCCAATGGATCGTATCTTGTTACCAGTATAATTTTATGCATGTTTTTTACACAAAGTTTTTATTTATTTTATCTTTTAACACCCGTATTGTGAGTGTTTTTTCAGTAACTTGTAAGTCGTTTACTTGTATTCAATTAAAAGCTTGGGAATATTAAAATATTGCTCAACAAAAGATTAAACATTGCACTCAAAATGCAGGCAACAGGCAAGAAATTTTGCACGCAATGGAGTGATCAATATTGGCAAGCAAAAATCCTATAAAAAAAAAAGTGATTACTTTGCTTGGGCAAGAAGCGGGTGAGGCGTAGCACGCAGGTGTTCAAAATTTCATACAGCTGTTAGACATTCATACTTTACTTTTAGTCAGTGTTGAGTACACGGACTATGCGTTTCCTACTTTTTATTTTACTCTAAAAAACTCATTTTATGCAAAACAAATTCTTCAGACATTCTTTTTAATGAACTAAGTAAGAGGTTCTTAAACTGTGGCCCGCTGCCCCCCCCCCGCCGGTGGTCCGTAGAATTATGAAAAACGGTTGCTAATTGGTTAAGAAGTAAGGTGACCCGATGTCCTGCATTTTGCAGCACAGTCCTTTTCCTTACCTATGTTGTCGAACAAACTGCATTAACCCTTTAAAGCGCAGTGTTCCCACTCTGGGAACACCCAACTCGGACGTTTTGACTGTTGCCAGTCACGAAGAATAGATTGGATTTCTATAAAAAGAGTGGCGGGTGACCTAGCTCCACGAGAATCCTTTACTTTTGAGCACGTCCTTTCCCGTCAAAAAAGGGTCACGCTTCTCTTTAACAGCACTGACATCTGCTGAAAAATGGAAGAACGCGAGAACATCTGGATAGATGGCCCCATGCTGAAAAAAGGGCAGCCGTTGCCATCGCTCGACTGAACGACCAGCAAGAGGGCGGACGATCGAAACGTTCATCGCGTGCCACAGATCGAGAGACCCCTTTTTTGACGCAGCTGGCTGTGCTCTGCGTCAACCTGTGCGGTCTCAACCGGTGCGGATTAGAGGGAGTTGACAGTAGTACATTAATTTTTATGGCACGATTAAAAAAAGAGGTTGGAATGTTTAATGAACGATCACATCAATGAACGATAACTTTGAAAGGTAAAAGGGAGTTGCACAAATTACGAAATCTGATTTTCAAATGAGACGCCTACATAAGGTACAAGTAGCTCAAAACTTGTAAATAGTATGAAAATGGCATGAAGTGGCGCAAGTCGCCTTATCGTTCTATTAGTTACAAAAGTCGCCTTTTTAGTCGGTGGTGGACATCCTGTTGAGTGGACTGCTGAATAGCAATCAAACAACAAAAGTGAAACTATAGCTCATAATTATAATTAAAAAACTTTTTGTGCATTTCTTGTTTAACCCTTTGAGGCGCAATCCTTTCCCAATGCTGAAAAAAGGGCAGCCGTTCCCTTCGCTCGACTGAACGACCCGCAAGAGGGCGGACCATTGAAACGTTCAGCAGCTGGCTGTTCGGCACAGCCAGCTGTCGTCAAAAAAGGGTCTCTCTCTCTGTGGCACGCGTTGAACGTTTCGATCATCCGCCCTCTTGCGGGTCGTTCAGTCGAGCGATGGCAACGGCTGCCCTTTTTTCAGCATTGGAAAAGGGTTGCGCTTCTAAGGGTTAAAACGCAAGAATGTCCGTATTTTTGCCTTTGCCCTGCATTCTGAGACACTCATCGAATGTTAGAGAAAGTGAACACAATTCATGCAAGAGGTATCGACAGACCGATATTTTAAGGTCAATAATTTCGGTGTTTCGATATCGATGACTGGCACACGAGACTCTGGATTTTTATGGGGACACCGATCCTGTGTTACATTCAATATTTTTTGTAAAGTGTTGCCAGGTCATCTTGTCTGAAAAGTGTTTCTAGTTAACACACTCCGAGATAGTAATGCTTACAGGGGAAAACTAGACTCAGTATAACTGGGAGGAAACTGGATGCCTCCAAATGGTTACCATTGTAGCAGCACACGTATGTGCAGAATGGTCGTTTTGCTTTAAGGGATAACGATCCCTTCTTGTTATCTGCCGATGTGCTGAGTTAGCTATGCTCCCCTACCCTAGTCAGCCACAAAGTTACAGCTGAACTCAAAATTTGGTGGACTTTTAAGATCTCGATGACGCTGCACTCGTAACTCCCCATCCCCATTGGATTCTGTTCTGCACTAACAGGTTTGCGCGAAGAGACCTGCACGGGCCTGAAAATTGAGTCCCGGCCCTGCCCGAGCCCGAAGATTCTTGAATTTGTAGGCCCGGCCCGGGCCCGTAACACATTTGAAACAAACATCACGGCCCGGCCCGTACGGGCCCATAATTGAGGAACAAAAATTCGAAAATTCCAGAAATTTAAAAAAATATAAAGACGAGCAAATAGATCGATAAATAAATATTTTTTAGGCATTTTATATTAAGTAAAGTTATTAATGTTAACTATATATATACTACATTAAATTAATACTAATATTAAAATAACCACCATTTATATGCATATATATTCCGAAAAGTGGAATATTTTTAATTAGATGTTAATTCATGAAGTAGAATAAAGTGGAAATCTTCGGTCGACCTGGAATCGGAACATAGCTCTATCAGCAAGGTCTGGCGCCATCATAGGTGCCACTGATGGTATACAAAAGGAAAACAGACGGTTATGACATCTTTTTCTAAGTGCAACAAAATTTGAATACTTTCCCACATCAGTTTGCTGGTTGCAGGAAGAGTAGGGGAAAAAAAAAAAACCGTGCAGGTCTCTAACTCGAGTCTTCGGCATTGTTGTATGCAACCGAAATAAACAGGAAAAGAGCGGACCTCAGAATGAGACTTTCTAACAGAGTGCCCAAGAATAAGGTTCTTGTGTTTCAAGAAAATTACTGCATCTATCTCATTATGAGGGCCCTATAAAACATGGAAAATTGCATAATGTACAATTCCCCGCATAACACCGCATTTTTCGGCAAACTTTTATTTCTTGATTTTGTCTCGACATATTTTCTTCAAAAATTTGGGACCACAGAGGGGGGAAAATGTCACAAAGCAGTGGCGAAATGGGATGTTTGCGATTGGCCCGAAGTAGACGTACCCCAAAAGCGAGGCCTTGCGTTTTCTCTCAACCCGGTTTGAAATTCACGAAATCGGCTCTCCAGTGTTCCACCCAGGCCAATAGTTCTACATGAATGTGGAGGATGAAGTC
Source organism: Cheiracanthium punctorium (assembly GCA_038373885.1). Taxonomy (NCBI): domain Eukaryota; kingdom Metazoa; phylum Arthropoda; class Arachnida; order Araneae; family Cheiracanthiidae; genus Cheiracanthium; species Cheiracanthium punctorium. The sequence goes on along the minus strand of JAWZYV010019105.1, from coordinate 22,801 downwards.
ATCCACACTCTTCCAGGATTGGATGATTCATGAATAAGGCTCAAGCATGCTGCTTACGAGGGATACGTCCAGGAATGCTCCGCTGAAAACTTTGTAACATTTTGGAATTCATAGGCTGTTTCAGAGAGGTTTTCAGAACGAGCGCTCGAAGCAAAGCATGTACTCTTCTCGGCTTTACCTCATTCTGTAGACTGTAAAAGAGGCATTTCACGTCAAGGCCCAATATTTACAAAACAGAGGCAGAGTTTGAAGGAACCATCGCTTTATTTGAATCCACTTTTGTGCAAGAGTAAGACGCGCTTTGTTTTTGATTGTAAATTAAAATATTGCTTATTTTTTTAACGTTGGTATCTTCCCTACTCATACGCATTATGAATGTCTGCAAACACCGCATGATCTTAATAAACGACCGCACCTTTCCGAAAATTTCCTCGCATACTTTCTAGGGCCCTAATCATTATGTAAACTATTAGGTTGTAACGAAAGTTTTCCGCCACTGCAAGTATTGTCTGCACAAACAGTTCGCGTTGGTGTCTTTGCCAATATTTTGCTAAACGATTTTTATTACTTGAAAGAAAAGGGCTTGTTTTAGAGCACTGTGTTGTGAAATCTGTAAAACAATATCGTTATGATTAAGTAGAAGGTGTCTGAAATGGAGCTATCACGCTACCCGATTGAACCATCATTTACTCTCAGTTCTGTTGCAAAAAGTCAGCTACACCGAATGGTGTGAATGCGATTCGGTGAATGACACCGAATCATGTCTACAGCTTAAGGTACTACTGTTGTATAATACGAGACTGTGAAGATTTGGTACCAAAGTTCAAAAACGAGGACTGGGACATTTAAGTAACTCAAAACATCTATTTGTCTCGGAAGAAATACTAGCCATTTGCGTCAGCAAAAATTCAATTTTGGCTCAGTTTGTCTCACATGAAGTTCAATTAATTGGCTCAGTTTATCGGAAGTAAAGCTGCTTTTTCATGTCAGTTTGAATAACCATTTCTCATACAGTTCGATAACAACATTTCGATGGGTTCAAAAACACTCCATGAAACAGGTGTTAGAGGAATAATGCCGGCAGTTTGCGCGCTCTCTGCTGCTGATGAAGGGCAGATATTGGACTGCCCGAACGTGCATAGAGTTTTATATTCAGGGTTCCCAGTAGAGCGCGAGAATATCGCATCCATTTGTTACATCTCGCGCAAAAAATATTACAGCGCGAGTTATTCTCGCACTGCAAAAATTCGTCACCCGCTCGAGATTCTCGCGCGCTGTTCAAAAGTTTGAAAAAATTGGTTTTCACTCTAGTACAGTCAAAATTACGTAAAGAGTTATTGGTATCGCCAGGTGTGAAAAAAAACTTCCATAACAAGCTGCCACACCCGAAAAAGAAGCGTCCCCCCCCCCTCTTTCTCTCTTGAGCTTCTGTTCAGAGATAACGCAACTGAATAAACAGAATGCAAGAGGGTGAATGGGTGCATGATGGGATCACGTCATTAATGCTATCCGCACAGAGCTGACGTGTTGATTTTTCTCCCCGTGCTCCTGCCAAGGACGTACCCAGAAAAAAGTTTCGGATGGGGTCCAAACGGTGAAGAAGGCAGAATTTTTCACAAAAAGACGTCATCATTCTTATTTTGTTAACAAAAACTGAAATTTCGGGGGGGGGGGGGGGCCGGACCCCCTGGACCACGCCCCTGGGTACGTCCTTGGCTCCTGCAGCTGTAAAAAGTTTTGTTTTTGTAATGCGTGTGCGTCGTGAATGAGTTTTGGGAGCATCTCATCTGTTTAGTTTTTTTCTTATATATATACCACCACGATTCATGGAATTATGGATAACCTCTGAAATCCATACCTCAAGACCTCGGGATTCCCTTGGAATAGGTCCGCGTGTGCGACTGTATCCCCTATCAGGGATCGATTGCTGGCGAAATTGGGGTCCTTTGGACCGCCCCTTCGCAAAATGACAATCGATTTAAAACGGTCCCTCATCGATCTTTCACCCTACATTTTAATTTGCTTTGTAAACTATTTTAAGAAAAAAAAAGTGAGACTTTTACGCAAAAAAGGGCACGACCCTTCACAAAAATAAATGTTGAAATAGTCACAAAAATAAGTTCATGCACATGCGGTGCCCTGATGAATTTGTTTTATTTTTGGGATTCGCCGTCGTCCCACTGGAACCACGTGGGTTACAGCAGGGAGGCGGCTCCATTTGAGCACACGAGCACGTCAACCCCTTACCCCCCCCCCCAAAGAAAAAAAAAGAAACGCATTAACAAATTAAATATTTAAAAGATATTAAGTACACTTTTAGATTTTGTGAATTTAAAACGCGAGTTTGACTCTCCCCCCACTATTACTAAATACGGTTATAGCTAACGCAGTGTTTTGCAGGTGACTACAGCACAGTATTTCCTCCACTCGCACGTGCGAGAAGGAAATAATTCCCTTCTGAACCGGCCTCGGAGAACAGAAGCGGAGAATCCCGGCAGAAGTAAGGCTCAATGCTGTTATCATTCCGTTCGCACATCTTGAGCGAACATTTGTGCACTAGAGATGAGACGGGCTCAGCCCGAGCCCGGGCCCGACTCGGGCTCGGGCTCTGTAATTCACGATTGCGTTCGGGCTCGGGCTCGTGAAAAATTTCTCCTTTGTTGAACATACTCCTTGAAACAGATTTTAAAAAGTGATTCATGGGATAAATAGACGTACTTATTTAAAAAAATAGCGGCACGGGGGACTAGAAGGTGTGTGAAGCTCCAAAATTGATTGTATCCTATTAATGAAGTAGTTAATTTTATTTGTCTTTAGCTGAAATTTCGGGCTCGGGCTCCAACTTTAATAATATTGCTCGGGCTCGGGCGGGCTCGGATTAAAAGTCCTCGGGCTCGGGCTTCAAAAAATGAGTCCGAACTCATCTCTATTGTGCACGCGGAGCATTTTTTGGCGATGATCGCTTTCGGATTCTTCCTCGCTTTGTTAGGTCCGTTGAGTTATGTTTTTGTAGGTTCATTTTCTTATTATTTTCTTTATTCAGGGTGTCTACCAAATTTCTAAAAGTCAATTTCCTGACTTTTTCCTGACTTTTGGGAGGTAGAAGGACCAGAGGCGTATATAAGTTTCCATACCCGGGGGGGGGGGATTTTAAATCTTATTGTTATTAGTGTTAATATTAATGTTTTAAAATATCTGCTGGGAGGCCCGGGCAACCCGCAGGACTTCTTCGAAGGACTTTCAGCAACCATTCTAATGAAGAGATAAGTCCTCCAAATTGAACACTATCCAATACTTTAAATTCAAAAAATAAAACGAAACTCAAACAGAGCGCACACTTTCTAAGAAAAAAAAGGGGCCAATTGCTTGTGTTATATGCGAGCATGCGTACATAAATATTGAGAAATATTCAGCAATAAAAATAAATACGTACGTGGGAAATAAAATGATTGAATAAATCACGTATGATCATCTACTAATCCCGTCCACGATACTTCTAGCATAGGGTTGCCAGGTCGCCAAACCAAATAGCCGGACAGACCAGCCAATTTGGCTGGACATTTGGGTAAAAAGGCCGGACAGCCTACAATATAGAGGATTTTTTCTCAGTATTAATAGGTACGACAAAAAAATTGTATGTAAAATCAAGCTTTTTTGATTATTACCCTGAATCTTGTTAAATTCTAATGAAATATAAATAACATCAAATGCCAAATCAGTTCAGTAAAAATCCTAACAAAAGCTCGATACCGTTAAGTTTGGCCGGACACGCAATCAAAAAGCCTAACTATGTCCGGCTTTATCCGGACGCCTGGCAATGCTATTCTAGCACAAATTTTAGCCACTTTCGTCTTTCTACACTTCAAATCCAAAACACTGAGTTAAAATAAATAATCAATGAATGAAATTCTATTGCAAACCAGACGGATGATCACGCGCTGACGACAGCTTTTTTACCCTCCCGTCACGATGGATGAGCCCCCATTTTTCCCTCCTTGGCTTGATGCTTTCGCGGTCCGGAAAATACGTTGCACTTGCTTTCGGTTTCGAGACTGACAAATAGGAAGGGTTAAAAAAAAGGGATACCGAAAAAAAAATGATTCTTTTGGTGAATTTTCCGGATCCATTTTCCAATTTCCCGGCTTTTTCCAGACTTTCCGGATTTTCCGGAGCGGTAGACACCCTGTTGTTTTTATTATTTTTCACTACAGCATTTTTTACGAATTAGTGTCAATGATTAAGATGGGTGTCCAATATGTATTGCGGAGCGAAAGCAGTGGCATTTTTTCGATAGTATCCATTGAAAAATAATTGAAATAAAATGAATCAAGACAACAACACCTTTGCTGAAACTTATCTCGGTGACGAAATGGAAGACCCGAGAGGACTCGTGTTCTTTGAGTTTCATGCACTGTAACATGCATTTTCCTTTAATGCTGGAAACACAAATCTATTTCAACGTGTCAGTTGCGTCCTATCTGCCTATTTCATTTTCGAAATTTATTTTGTGAACCTCCCTTTAAATAACCCGCGAGCCGCCACTGAGGGTGTCCACTAGAGATGAGACGGGCTCAGCCCGAGCCCGAAAGCCCGAGCCCGAGCCCGGGCCCGACTCGGGCTCGGGCTCTGTAATTCACGAGTGCGTGCGGGCTCGGGCTCGTGAAAAAATTTCTTCTTTGTTGAACATACTCCTTGAAAACAGATTTTAAAAAAGTGATTCATGGGATAAATAGACGTACTTATTTCAAAAATAGCGGCACGGGGGACTAGAAGGTGTGTGAAGCTCCAAAATTTATTGTATCCTCTTAATGAAGTAGTTAATTTTATTTGTCTTTAGCTGAAATTTCGGGCTCGGGCTCCAACTTTAATAATATTGCTCGGGCTCGGGCGGGCTCGGATTAAAAGTCTTCGGGCTCGGGCTTCAAAAAATGAGCCCGAACTCATCTCTAGTGTCCACTCCATTTCTGAAAGTCCATTTCATGGCTTTTTACAGACTTTTGGAGGAATTTATGTAAAATATGTCTAGACCCTAGATGCTTTTTACTTGGGGAAATCATATAGGGATGTAACCAGTGGCGTATGCAGACTTCCTTCAAGGGGGGGGGATTATAGACATAACTTTGTATTAAAATGAATAATATTTAAGCTAAAAATCGAAAATTTATGGACATTTTGTTAAAATAATTTTGACAAGGGGAAGGGGGGTGGTTGAACCCCCAACCTCCCCCCCTTGCATACGCCACTGGATGTAACGAATACGCGGTCACTATTCGGTATTCGGCTGTTTTCCCGAATATTCGGTGGGCCGAATACTGAATAGATATTCGCCCGAATAGTTGCGGCCGAATATTGCTACCTATTCAGCTGAATAATTTCAGAACAAAGAAAAACATATTTTTAATATGAATTTTCAAATCCATTTACAAATAATATTGCTTGGTTATATTCAATATGTTAATTTCGTATTATGAAATAACCTAAGTCATTGAATTTTAAACTGAATGAAACATAATCTAATGTGTTTAATATTACAAAATTGCAGGCTTTTCTACTAGGTGAAACTACTTGACTTAGTCCTCCTACCCATAAAAAAGGTAGAAAACCCTTTCCAGATCCTAAATTACAATAATAATTTTGAAAAGCTGCTACATATGTTTGCCCAGGGGCTGTCAAACTCAAAGCATGATGTGATTATGTATAGTTGCCAGATTGAATCACATTGACCATAGCGTTTTATTAAATTATGAATATCTCAAACCATAAATATGCTGCTATGAGTGTTTAACTTTGTAAAAGATATTTTTTCATGACCCAGATTTTTTTGTTTTACAGATAATATACAGTTGTGTGTTTTTAAGTACCTACCAATAATATAAAATGAATTTTAATGAGTCTTTATTTAGTATTTAATTACAAATTTAAAAAGTGACATTTTATTTACAATTAAAATTAAATTTAAAAAATTAATATTCGGCCTAAACTATGTGCCGAATACTCTGTATTCGGCCTGAGCTATTGACCGAATGTTCGGCTAATCGGACTCATCACTATTCGTGACATCTCTAGAAATCCATTAACACCACTGCCACCTTTCTTTATTGGAATATTTTGCTACAGCTCACCTGCAGAATAGTGGTTGTGACTGCTTAAGTTAGGCAGAAATAAATGACTATGTATGAGTTTTAAGCAAGATACTCATGAGTTCAGATTGAACCCATACGGACCCACCCAGAGGCCCCATTTCAAACACACATTTCTATCTTTTGGTCTGGAAGAATACAGAGCAATACGAGCGAAAAATTCTATTTTATTGTATCTCGGGTCACAGACAGGTCGCTTTTGGACCCTTCCGTCACAAGAAACAGCCCGATACAGAATGGGAAACACACGTATAAGCAAATAGGAGTCCATTTCTGCAAATCTTGATGAGTTGTGGGAACCAGGATTGTTTTGCAAGGGTGAGCAACATGTCAGTGTCTGACGCTTGCATGCATACGCATGCGTTATAGTACATTCGTGTGCATGAGTGTACCAATTACAGCTCTGCCCGCTTAATGGAATATCTGTTTAAAGAATGTCCCACTGAATGCGGATAAATTCTCAGCAGGCGAAATCGATGTCCCTTTTCAATGCGGTCCCTTATCCCGCTTATATCCGAATCCTTTTTCGCTGTGTTCCATGGAGCGGGCTGGAGTGCACCGTCCATGCCATACCAGGGGCGTAGGCCGGGCGAGTGTGCATAGGCCTCTCCCCTTCCTTCGAAATTTGGAAGATGAAAAAATGATAAAATAAAAAACACTCAATAGAAAAATAGACTTTTAAATAGACTTGAAAAATAGATCTGGCCGGATATCCGGCACTAAACATGTATTTAATTATTAAGTATGTTTTTTTTTTCATTTTTTTAATGTAACGACATCCGAACAATAAATATCCTTACTTATATGTACATAAAAAAAAGTTAATCAAAATATGAACAGTCAAAATATTCTTTTTATGTGTACACTGTTAGCAGAAGCAATTCATTTTAACCATGAGTTTTGAAGATACCTATGATAGATGAGTTATTTTTTTCCAAACATAGGTTTAATGCCTTTTTTTTCTGTTTTAATCATTTAATATTGATTTACATTAAGTCATTTTTAGTTTTACTTAAAGTTAAATGACTTTTAGAGAATAAGAAATAAAAAGTCAATCCCTTTAAAATATTTATAATGAAATTATAATTCTTTCTTTTGTAGTTTTATACAGATATGGAACAGAATTTTTAAAGTTATGCATTAAATTTCTTTAATCAAAAATATATTTTAACTGCAAATTAAAAAACAAAAATAGATATGTTAAATGGTTTGGCTTCTAAAATTTAGGAGCATTCTTTCACAGTACAAAAGTATATATCGCACCATAAGGGGAAAAAAGGAGAGGAATTCATTTTTAAAAATCATTTCAAACATTAGTTTCCAAATTTTAGGTAAATTTCATTTTTTACTCTTGATTTCGACACACACCCACACACGAAAAGTTTAGTCAAAGTACTTTATGTATGGAGTGATAATCATACACTGCAGTAGTAACTAAAATAATAATCATACACAATACTGTAGAGAAACTAAAACAACTATTTTAAACTTGTAAAATACCATGTTACAACATGGCTGTCTGCACAAGTAGCCATGTTATAATTTTCATTCATAAATATTTCACAGACACATTTAACCCTTTAACGCGCAGTGATCCCGCTCTGGGAACACCCAACTCTGACGCTTTGACTGTTGCCAGTCACGAAGGATAGATTTGATTTCTATAAAAATAGTTGCTGGTGATATAGCGCCACGAGAATCCTTTACTTTTAGCACGTCATTTCCTGTCAAAAAACTGTCACGATTATTTTTAACAGCACCGACATCTGCCGAAAAATGGAGGAATGCGAAAATAGCTGGATAGATGACCCAATGCTGAAAAAAGGGCAGCCGTTGCCATCGCTCGACTTAACTACCAGCAAGGTGGCGGACGATCGAAACGTTCATTGCGTGCCACAGATCTAGAGACCCTTTTTTTGACGCAGCTGGCTGTGCCCGGCACAGTCAGCTGCGTCAAAAAATCTTATTCAAATCGCATCGAGTGAAAATCTTATCATTATTATCTCTTTGAGGACGTTTCGATCGTCCATCATCTTGCTGGTAGTTAAGTCAAGCGATGGCAACGGCTGCCCTTTTTTCAGCATTGGTAAAGGTTTGCGCCTCAAAGGGTTAAAATGTACATTTTTTAAGTAGACTTAACTTTAAGAATCAATTGAAACTTGCAGAAAATCATAAGTGAATTTAAATAACAAAATTCAATTAAAAAATAAATACGTAAAATGAGGGTTCATTTTTTACTTGACAACTGATTGACATTTACAATAAAGGAATGCTCAGTAAAAGATTGACATTTACAAAAAGGATGAAGATTGAAAATTTGTCCCTGCCTCTATAAATAAATGTCTTGAAGACAGAATAATCATAGTTTTTCTTTAATTATTGGATTTCCGAAGCAAATTAAAAATATTGGAGAAACCCCATGCGTAAAGAGTGTAAAATTACATTATTTGTAGGATTACCAGGGAAACTGCATATGCTCAATCCACATATTTTTCAAATGATACCACACAGTGCTTATAATTAAACTTCCCCTATAAACAGCAGTCTACAGCTGAAAAGGATGAGATCGCCTCTAAATTTCCACATAGAGATGTGCTTTTTTTTAAATGACTGCTGAGCGGCACATTGCAGCGTGAAATCAGCTCTCAATCATAGGCGTAGAGTTATATGGGCCCGTGGGGATCGAGCCCCCCCCCCCCAATAAATTGCGAATTGGGACTGAGCCCACTCAATACAGAAAATTAATTTATACTAACATAAAAAAAGTATTCACGCCATTTACAAACGTTTAAAAAAAAAACTTTACTTGTACTTTTAAAAATTTTCTTCTTTTGATTTCAATCATGATTTAGTATTCATTATGAGGCCACGTAACACACAATGTTACTATAAGCTGCCGTCGCCAGGCTCTGGTTCATTAAAATCAGATTATGCAATGTAAAGTATGAAATGAAGAAAAGTTTTTTTTCCTCCTTAATATATTTTACTTTGCCACTATTTTTAACTTATAACACTGTAGGAAGATACTAACATGGATACTTACCTTACATGGGATACTTACCTTATATGGATACTTACCTTACAATTCTATGGACCCATAGAGTTCGAGCACCTCCAATAATTTACACTTATATATAGTAATTCATAGCTACCAACTACTGCGGAATATAATTAACCAGTTTTTGTTAACAGTATATTTTTTACTTATTTTTTTCAAAATAGTAACCAGCTCGCGCGCGCAGCACAAAACTTTTGCTGTATTTTAAGCCGAAAAATCGTGTAGAAAAGTGGTTCATTATATTCCGTAGTAGTTGGCAGCTTTGAGTAAGTTATATGTACATGAATCAGTGGCGTAGTCAGAAATTTTTCGTGGGGGGGAGGGTTACGACTTCTGCAACTCACATATATGTATACGGGTGTATAAGGGAGTGAAGAATATACATTTTGTATGGCAAAAAATTCCTCATGGGGGGTGGTTATGACCCCCCTAACTCACCCCTTGGCTACGCCACTGACGTGAATATATGTGGTTGTGGGGCCCAGCCCCCCCCCAATAATTTTGAAAACTTTACGCTTATGCTCTCAATAGGAGCCTGACTAGTTACAAATGTGCTCAAAAACTACTGGACGAATATTGAAACTGTGTGTTTATTTTGAATGAAACGTTTCCAGAATTCAATTTTCTATTTTTTCATGTTTAATAGCAACTTGAACATTTTTAACTCGAGCTTTTCAATCGAAATTCCCTCAGCACTTCTCATGTATAGTCTATAAAATAAATTTGGTTACTATCTGTTCACCCGTTTTAATGGTAGAATCCTCTTTATAGTGGAAGTTTAATGATATCAAATATAATATTCCATCCTGCCCCATGCATATTATAGATAGATCTTTAGTAGTATATGGCCGAATATCCGGCAGAGAAGTCGGATATCCGGTAGTTATGATTCGGATATCCGACGGTATTTGGGATATTAAAAAATCAGCCGGATACCGGATACTAGCCGGATATCCGTTACATCCCTAATTAGTAGTAGAACGAGCACTGAAAACGTAAACGGAGGCAAAATGGACCGGGAGTTTTGCAGACTAACAACACATAAAAAAGCCCTGACGGACGATACATTTATATACGTATTATTTTACGAAGTTTTAATACCGACGATCTGTACATTAAACATCTTTTCGGCTTGCTTTTGCCTCTGTTTAGTTTATATTTCTTGTGCTCCCTTGAATAGTGCTGTAAAAGTAACGACAAAATGAGTATCCGTATGTATTTGTTACTTAGATGTTCGCTATTCGTTACTCGTTACTTTCGTTACTACTAATAGAATCGGTAATAGGGTGTTATATGTGCCCCATAACAACACATCCGGGACAGTGTTGTTATGGGTATATGCCGCCCATACATAAACCCATAACAAAACCTAACCCAAAAGAATTTTTTTTAGCGAAGTTGTACAAAGTTGTATTTGCAGCTTATTTTCTCTGATTTACAGATTGTTTTTATACACATTTATGGTTTTATACAATGCTAAATTATCCGAATTACTGAGTACACATAGAAATCTTCCAAAGACATATGCCATTCTTTTTTTTCTCAACCCCCCCTTTTTTAAATTCTGAACGCTGGTTTAACCTGTTCACTCTTATCATAAAAAGTGTAAAGGAAAGCTTGTGACTCGTGTTTTTTTCTGGGAGCGGGTTCTCGAATACTGAGATCCAGGGATTGGGCCATATATATTAAATTCACAGGGCAGGGGATCTCAGTATGATATCAACTACTTTGCGTCTCTACAAGCATAATATCTTTATTATTTGTGAGTTCATATTTCATATCAAAAACTTCTTTTGCTGGACGATTTTTCGAAGTAAATTAAAAATTACCATATTTTAAATTAAAATTGTTTAATTCAGTGAGAATTATCTATTTTTAAGATATTTCCAGTTCTATTTCTGCACTTTTGGGATGAAAGGGGTTAGCCCCTTCTGTGGGTGCATATATGAGAGCATTCTTTAAACAAAAATTATCACTCCTTTCATACAGAAAGAATGGTTGCACCGGACTATGCGTATTCCATGAGTTCATGGTATAAAATGTACCATAAAATAGGGCAGATGGTCCCCTAAACGCCGACATTTTAGAAACATACTGAACTTTATTGAATTATTTTAATACCAGTGGCTTACGCAGGAGTGGGCATAGAAATCCCGGGTAGCTCCCAATTTTTTATATATTTTTTAAACAATTACTTAAAAAAATGTGTTTAGGTTTCCATGCTAAATATTTTTTTTTAGTTCCAAATAATATTTTAAATAATAAAAATGTGTGAATTCGTTTACTTTATAAAAAAATATTTTTTTTAAAGGTGTATTTAAATAATTTGTTATTTATTACTCATATTTCGATTCTAGCTAAAAAAAAGAAAAAAGTTAAGTTCGCAATCCTGCTTCGGAACCACCCTGAAAGAAAGAATTCTGATTGCACCACTATTTAGTACTAAAATGTTAGTAAGCCCGAAATTAGCACCCCTTACTAACGTGCTTCTCTTATATGTATTGCTCCTCTACAATTATAAGAACACCCCCTTCCCCCCCCTGCAAAAAAAGTTCAACTGCGCATAAGAACGCACTATACACCGGATCCTATCCCCCCATTGTACGAACCATATCAATAGAGCACAGATAGTATATCCATCTCCATAACTGTAACGAAACATACGGATTCTTCCAAACCTTATCAAAACAATACCATTCGGCTCTGCACAAACGAATTGCAACCAGAACATACTACTCCTCAAATACCGAAACTGATTTTTCCCTTCCAACAGCGAGAATCCATAATACTTCCGGTATCTAGTAACGGAACGTAACATACTATTACTCAAATACCGAAATTCATTTTCTCCCTCCGGCAGTCTTGTATTCGAAGTTCGAACCTGGTCGATCCGAAATGCACACTCGAAAGTCATTTTCCCCCTTGAAACCGCGATCCGATATCCAGTAACAAACAGAAGATATTAGTACTCGATTACTCGGATCGAGTAACGAGTAACGATATCAACCTAAAAGTAACAATTCGTTACTTCGAGTCTGAGTGATTATCCGTATCTTAGTACCGAATACATGCGGTTTGCTTCAGCTCTACCCTTGAATGAGTGGGGAAAGACAAAATATCCGCTTACCTATTTTCAGGAGTCCTTTCGCAGGGTTCATCGGAAAGTCAAGGCGAGGCAACGCGATCCGGTGCGGGTCTACACGCACATGGGCCTCTAGTAGGATGGAAGAGCTGCTCCTCCTGTTAAAATAAATAAATAAATAAACAGAGATAGAAGTTGCAAATTATATACAAAATTTACAGAGAGAGAATATACGTCGCGTTTGTTCCATGGATTGTTCCGCGTTCTGTTCTTACCCTGTTGCCACTGCGCCCAAGAGAAAGTAGCCTTCCCAGTTATATTGCAAACGGGGAATACGAGCTAGGTGGCCCTTATTTTACCTCCTTTTTTTCATAAAAGGATACGTTTTTCGCGAAAACTGGCACTACACACTAGCAAAAGCCCTCCCCCCCCCCTCTCCAATGTCCGCTGCCGAAGTGGTGTCTCTTCCAAAACTGCTCGTAACTGATTCCACACAGGCGCATCATTGTTTATCCCATAGAACGGAAATCGCAAGAGGGGAAGCAAGGAAATTAATATTCCATCGGCTCGCTTACCACGTGACCTTGGACGGTACACGTTGCGCAGTTACTGTCTACGACAGCGACGGGACAAAGCAAGGGACGGATTCAAAAGGTAGGGGGCCACCGCCCCCTTCTCGAGAAAAAAGATATTTATGTATAAGATCCTATTTGACTCTGATCTTCCAACGTGAGTGGGAGGTTCGAATGGGTTGAAGCGGTCACCCAAAGAGTGTCTTAGTGTTTTATTCAGTGTTTTAAGGTTACCCCCCCCCCCCTCCGAAATGAGAGAGACACGGAAAAAGGCAGGGATACAGAATATGTCCTGTGCGGCGATCTGGGATAGGGGGAAATTTTCAGCCACCCAATTTCGCAGAAAAATAGGCAATTGATTTCGATTTCAACAATCACAAAATTCTCCTAGTTTTTCTTTCCCCCCCGCTCCTGATGTGTATACTCATGTACCAGAAATAGTTTATCTCCTTGAAAGCTGCTTGAAAATTTACTGTGAGCATGCTCGTGAATCTGTGGGCTGTGCTATTGGGAATCACGTTGATAACGGAACCATGAAATCTGATCATCTCTTTCATGACGTATTTATTTCTTGTCATGGATCTCCAGGGCATCAACCCTACAGAATGATCAAAAGCATCCTTAAACACATAAGCGTAAAGTTTTCAAAATTATTGGGGGGGCTGGGCCCCACAAACACATATATTCACGTCAGTGGCGTGCCAGGGGGGTTAGGGGGTCATACCCCCCATGAGGAATTTTTTGCCATACAAAATGTATATTCTTCACTCCCTTATCATACACCCGTATACATATATGTGAGTTGCAGAAGCCGTAACCCCCCCATGAAAAATTTCTGTCTACGCCACTGATTCACGTACAAATAACTTACTCATAACTGCCAACTACTACGGAATAGAATGAACCACTTTTTCTACATGATTTTTCGGCTTAAAATAGAGCAAAATTTTTATGCTGCGCGCGCGAGCTGGCTACTATTTTGAAAAAGATAATTAAATATATACTGTTTACAAAAGTAGTTAATTATATTCCGTAGTAGTTGGCAGCTATGACTTACTATATATAAGTGTAAATTATTGGAGGCGCTCGAGCTCTATGGGTCCATAGAATTCTACACCTATGTAAGGTAAGTATCCATGTTAGTATCTTTCTACCATGTTTTATGTTAAAAATAGAAGCAAAGTAAAAAATCCAAAGGAGGAAAAAAAAAACCATTTTCGATGAGATAGTGCATTTTAGACTCATCTGAACTTTTCTTCATTTCATACTTTACATTGCATAATCTGATTTTAATGAACCAGAGCCTGGCGAGGGCAGCTTATAGTAACATTGTGGTGTTACGTGGCATCACAATGAGTACTAAATCATAATTGAAATCAAAAGAAGAAAATTTTTAATAGTACAAGTAAAGGATTTTTTTAAACGTTTGTAAATGGCGTGAAATTTTTTTTATGTTAGTATAAATTAGTTTTCTGTATTGAGTGGTAAATTATTGGGTGGGCTCAGCCCCTATTCACAATTTATTGGGGGGGCTCGAGCCCCACGGGCCCATATAACTCTACGCCTATGCTTAAACAGACATTTTCAAGGGGAAAATCATCGTTTTGTTAGATTTTCTTTCAGAACCAGATTCCAGATCTACAAAACATTCAAAGTTATGGACAACATCCGCAAAGAATGTGGACGATTCCATTTTCTCGATTATTGACTACTTATAAGAAAAGATAATCTAAATCTTTATTTGTCCGTTAAAACTGTGCCCTTATTAAAATTAAATATTAGGCATGAGAATTAGATTAAAACTCTTAGTGCATTCGCTTAATTGACCTTTTAAATACCTAGGCATGATACAAGTTCAGCTATACGTTTTTAAAGATGAAAGTGGTACATTGCAAATCTTTTTAAGGTAAATGGGGTAAAATTCCGAATGCGTTTTTTTTTTTTTTTTTTTTTTAGAAATCTAAATGAGCCACGCTGATTTTTTCACAAGTTCCCGAGATGGCACTGGTTTTGCAAACAAAGAATCACGGATGTGGAGATCATCAGTTTCCGTAATACAGTTTTATAATAAATGTTCATTTATTGGATTAAACATATTACAGGTCATACAGGTCATTATACAGGTAAATCATATGAGGTAAAATTACTGTTACGGGTATTTTGATGTCGTTTTTTACAATTTTTGAACTTAGTTTTTAGTGTCCGTTTTACCGATTTATATTTTAAGGGTTTTTTGTATGTGAAGCTAACCTAATAATGATCTTATTTCTTTGTGTTTCAAGTGATACGACTTTTGACCAAAACCGCGGGAAAGCAATTTTCATATCGTTATCCAATGGGGCAAGAATCCGCATGTACGATGGGATAAAGATCCGAATGTAGATCTTTACCCCAAATGCTTTGGGTTTGTCATGGTTTTGTTGGATATTCGCATGTTGTGTCAAGTCCTGAGCCTTCCAATAACCATCCTTCTGGGCTAAGCTCTGGGCCTTCTAATGACGATGTCTATCAGGGCCGGAAAAATCTATTCCCCGACATGCCCGGGCATGAAAAATTTTCAGCCAGGCATGTATTTTATTTTATTTTATTTTTTATCTTATGTATTTATTTATTTATTTATTTATTTTGCCACTGATTCCGTCGGTGATTGCAACATTTACGTTCACATCAGTTCGTTTTAGAAATAGGATCAGGGTCAATCGATCCAGTTCGGAGATACGAGAATAGAACCCTCCGAAGTAGAGGGCGAACTTCCACGATGGGGGACACACCCGAGTAGGAGTCCGTTCATCAGCTGGGACACCCTGGGCCCACGGAGGAAGGGATTAGAGCTCTTCACGGATGGGTCCAGGCTCAATGGCAAAGTGGGATCAGGATACGTCCTGTACAGTGGTCAGAAGAGAATCTCGGACGGCCACTACAGGTTGTCGGACAACGGAAGTGTATTCCAGGCCGAACTCGTCGCGATCCTGAAAGGTCTGCAGGACCCACTCTGTCGAAGCACAGAAACCTTGGACGTCTATACGGACAGCCAGTCCTCGCTCCAAGCTCTCTCAAGGCTGAATTGCAGAAATGCAATGGTTGCAGCTATCCACTCCGAGATCGGAGACAGGCGGATCCGCTTCCACTGGGTGAAGGCACATGTCGGAACCTGGGGAAACGAGGAAGCCGATGCTCTGGCGAAGAGTGGAACACAGAAACCAGCAGTAGACGAGAGAGTGAAGAGTTCGATAAGGAGCGTGAAGTACTCCATGAGGACTGAAGCCAGGAAACTGTGGCAGAAAAGGTGGGAAGAAGCAGAAGTCGGACGTTTTACACGTACGATCTTTCCAACGGTGAGCGAAAAGAGAACTTGGAAAAGTAGGAAGGTGAACTGGGTCGTGACGGACCATGGTCCCTTCCCGGCCTATTTTCGACGGTTCTCCGTTAAGGAGACAAGGAATTGCAACTTCTGCCCCCTGACAAGTCCCGCCGACAGTCTGCACATCGTAGCCCAGTGCCCTGGGTTACAGGAACTGAGAAATCGGTTCTGCCCGAAATTGGATGCCTCGACATTCAATAACTACGTGCGGAGCGAAAAAG
The DNA here is from genome assembly GCA_038373885.1 of Cheiracanthium punctorium. Taxonomy (NCBI): domain Eukaryota; kingdom Metazoa; phylum Arthropoda; class Arachnida; order Araneae; family Cheiracanthiidae; genus Cheiracanthium; species Cheiracanthium punctorium. The sequence goes on along the minus strand of JAWZYV010019105.1, from coordinate 6,367 downwards.
GGCGCGAGGCCCTGTCCCGCTTCCTCGATGCGCTAGGAGACTCACTAAGTTAACGGGCAACTTAGAGAAAAGAGCGAGCGCTTCCCCAAACCAGAGATAGCTGGTGGGGGATAGATACTTGGTGGTGCATGTATCGAACAAAGTCAAATACTGGTGGTGCATGTGTTTGCTTCTCGAATTTGCTAGGGAATACTGGTGGTGCATGTATCTCCCGAAGATGCCCGGCCAGGAGGCCGGCATCAAGTACTGGGTGCTTATATAGAAATACTGGTGGTGCATGTATTTCAAGGAAGGACTATGAGTCCTTCATGGTGGTGCATAAAGTTCGAAATACTGGTGGTGCATGTATTTCAGGAAAACTGCGGTTCTCGCGGTATTCCACCCCGCAAAAGGGTTCTTGCAGGCCATGCACAAGCATGGAGCAAAGAACTAACAGGTGAACCATGCCGAACGGAGGGCGAGCCCCTCCGACCGTGGTTGTGACCTCCTTCCTGTCAATGGACAGAGGAAACCTATGGTGTCTATGCTGCACGAGTATCGTGCTCTCTGGTGTCCTGAGTTCTCCTATTGGTGCGACGGTCGTTGTAGTGATGACGGGTGGACAGTGGGCCGGGCTCGTCCTGCCCCGCTGGTCTGGGTGCCAGCACTGCCTCCTCTAATGTGGGGAGACGGGCAAGGGTTACCGTTTACCACCCGCTAGGCAAGCCCCGCGCAACCTGATGAGGGCCTCTTTGAGACTCCTCGAGAAGGTTTGCTGTCAATGCGGCGGCCCATTGGGGTTCCCTCCGTGGGGCTACCAATCGTGTAATGCTCAACATAGAGCGGGTGCACGTATTGAAATAGTCTCCTTAGAAATAGGATAAGTTTTTCTACGGCGCTTAGAGATTTGAGTACCTTTTATTTCTGTAACAGCCAACTGTCTTCCCCTATTTTGTAAGTTTCTCAAATTAAATTTTACTGACAGTGATTTTTTTTTCTTTTTGTTAAATTAAGTTTACAATACATACTTAAGAGATTGCTATCATATCAAATAAAAATTTCCCATGCAGTGCAGTTCATAAAATAAAAAAAAATGGAAAACTTAATTATACTCCACTAGTATTGAAGGTACTGATAGCAGTCAACCTCACATATAATAATTTTGCAGCAAAGACAGCTTTGCAAGTGGGTTCTGTCAAGTCCATCATCGCGGAGAAAATACAAAAATCTGTAAAAGTCATTCCCGGATTTACATTTTGGATAAAAGTGATGATTTAAGATGTTAGGTAAAGGCTTAAGCTATATTCTAATAAAAAATTTAGGCTCATACCTTGTTGCAATTTTTCAGAAATGAGTTATAATTCAAAACTGCGGACCATTGCCCCCCACCTATCCTATATCTATGGTAATACAGAATGTATGCAAGTCTATAACGCATCGTAAAATTTTGGGGAAATTTTTATGAGGATTGGGGAAAATGTAGAGAGTAAAGGTATTTCTTGCACACCTGGGAAAAGGGAATCCCTGTTTATGTCTTGGCGTACTGAGCTGTGATTTCGGGTTTCAAAGGAAATTATTTCAACGATGTTTTCGAGGAGAAATTTGCCTTGTTCATTGTAGTATTTATTCCAGTTGGTTTTAATTTTAACTATAGAATACCAGCTGAAAAAAAAAAAATGTTATTCCATACCTAAAACTACCAAGCATCTGAGTTCTATCTTAAGATTAACAAAAGCCAACTAAGTTGATGAATGAGGGCTAAAGGCACTGTTGATTCTACCCCAATTATTGGCAGCTGTTAAAAAATAAGCGTTTGGGGCCACTCAGAAATTCAAACCTAGCCAAAGCTCTTTAAACTAAAGGTTTTGCTCAAGAGGTAAGTCTCGATTTCACCAGTAATAACTACGTAAATTCAGGTTTCTTGCTAGCATATTTTTAGGTCTACTTTGTCGCTACTTAATGAGAATACGGTTCCCAAATATAAATTTTCAGTTAAACAACAATTTCTAGGGGTGTCAATAATGAGTTCTTCAAAAGAGTCAATGGACCCAATGATCGACACACCTATCAATAATTGTGAATTTCACATAAATATAGTTGCAGAATACTCTTGCTAATTCCTGTGTCCGTCGTTCTAAAGTCCAGTAGGTGTAGAAAGTTGTCAAGATCAAACACGAATTTTACTGCTTACGAACTTTACAGCCTCTAGAACTTCGTCAAACAATCGGCTGTACAAATTTCACGGGCCCAATCAGCCAGTAGCGTGCTGATGACAGTCCGCTTAGTACAAAAGCGTTCCCAAATGCTACATTTCTCACACAACATAAAACAATTCCACAGGCGAAAATTCAGTGGCAACTGACGAGGGAAATCGCAAAGAGTCCCTCAAGAATCAGCATCAAGATTTCGACACAGCACTTTAAAACAAACGAAAATACCGCTTCCATAGGGTCAATGCAAAGCCTTAAGCTTTCGCGGACATCTGCTCTCTCCACAAGCAGAAGCAAGACTGACGTGACCGGGGCCGCCCGCTTCTATTTATAGGTGAGACAGAAGCTATTAGAAATTTCCCGAAAGTTGCCCCTAAAGAGCGAATATTGATTACGTCATAGAAATACAGCTGAACCGATTGGCTATTATGTAATGTTAATGCAGGAAAACTAGTTTTACAAGCCCCATTGGAAGAAATGTCGACTTTTTCGCGAAATATCGCCCAATTGGGCGCCAAAAATAAATCCCCAAAAGTGAGTTTAAAGAAGGTCTACCACGTAGAACACGAATTTTAAATTATTTTAATACCTAGAACAGCGGGTTGCCCCAAAAATTCTTAACAATAGGCTCAATGACGTTATTAAGTTTGTTCTTTTTTTTATTTTTAACACAACTATGCTCCCCCCCCCTTTTTCATAAATAACGAAGGGATCCAATTTTTGACAGGGGTTGTCCATAATAGGTTCATGTTATAGCCCATAACTCCAATGTTAAGAGCCCATTATTGACAGCTTCAATATTCAGAGAGTGTCATTTTTGTCCTAAGTAGGTAGGCATCATGAGAAATGTTAATAAGGATGCTAAGTGAACGAGACCAATAACTCTCGCTTGTTCTCGCTTTGTATAATACAGTTTGTATTGTGTATTGGTACTCGATTGGAGTCACACACACTGTCTATTCTCTTGTCATTCTTAAATGACTTCAGTGGTGACAAGGCGCATTGGGACAAAAGATATTACCCTGGACAAATTGAATATAGCTATATAAGCCAAATGAAAAATACCGCTCCTGGTGAAAACGGGGTTACGGGCTTTATTTTCAAGTCCTGCCAATAGAGAAAAAAATCTGGAGTGACTCCATTCGACTTTCCGAACACTTACGATTAAGATCATGACCAAGCATTTAAATCAATTTTAATGGATGAATCATTCAAACATATATACCAAATTGAAACTCAATCGAACGCACCGTTTAAACGCTTGCGCACTTTCAAGAATTTCTCCCCATATGCCATTATGCCATAATATAAAAGAAATTTTTGTCGTAGTCTTATACACACAAAAATCAATACCGGTCTTAAGATGGTGATTTATAACATATATACCCAATTTCAGCTCAATCAAAGGTACCGTTTAAACGCTAGCGCACTTTCAAGAATTTCCCCCGATAGGCCATAATGTAAGAGAAATCTTGGTCGTAGCCCTGTAGAAAAACTATAAGTCCTATACAAACCCAAATCAATACGGGTCTTGCGACGGTGGTTTATAACATCTATACCCAATTTGAGCTCAATCGAATCTACTGTTTAAACGCTAGCGCACTTTCAAGAAATTCCTCCCATAGGCCATAATGTAAAAGAAATCTTGGTCGTAGCCGTAGAAAAACTATAAGTCCTATACACACCCAAATCAATACCGGTCTTGCGACGGTGGTTTATGACCTATATATCCAATTTGAGCTCAATCGAATGCTCCGTTTAGGTGCTATCGTGTTCACTCACATACACACAAACATCTCGTAAACATAGCATAAATGGGTTCAGAAGCCCTCAAAACGTGTAAAAACACCAAAATCTCGAAGTCGAATTTTTTCATGATGAATTTTCCACGAGAATCCTTTACTTTTCAGCACGTCCTTTCCCGTCAAAAAAATGGTGACGATTCTTTTGAACAGCACTGACGTCGGCTGAAACATGGAAGAATACGAGAACAGCAGGATAGATGGCCCCATGCTGAAAAAAGGGCAGCCGTTACCATCGCTCGACTGAACGACCCGCAAGAGGGCGGACGATCGAACAAACGTTCATCGCGTGCCACAGATCGAGAGACCCTTTTTTGACGACAGCTGGCTGTGCCGGGCACAGCCAGCTGTAAAATTAGGGTTACTTTGTTCTCGAAAAGAAGGCCCTTTTGTGTACCATGTAGAAAATTTCCTGAACTGGTTGGGTGCAATCTCAAAAGGATTAAACTTTATTTCCTAAACTTTCATTTCTTATAGGCTGCATCTGCGCCCGCCAGCAGTATATTTTCCGGCGGGGTGCTACTTCGTATGATTACCATGTTGGAAAGACGAAAAAAGCAGGGAAAAACAGGGCGTAGAAAAATCCAGGGAGGGTCAAAGGCCCCTTGCCCTATGCTGCCGGTGCCCATGATAGGCAGTGACATGAATTCAGATCCATTCATGTCACAAAAATCCAGACATTTTCTAACTCGCAAAAAGTCGTTTTTCATTCCTAAATGAATCGGTCATTCTCTAATTCTCAATCAATATTTTTAATAACTAACTATAAATAACTTGAAATAGGAAGGCCAGAGAATGATGACACTGAGCCATCATTCAGAACAAAAATTGACAAGAGCGCGAAACAGCCAGTTATAAAGAATAGAATCTGCCATCCTTTATACTAACAGCTTTCACTAAAAAAGCTGCGGTCTAGAATGATGATTGTTTAGTAATTATCCAATATAACACCCAGGATAGGTTCGACAGTGAAGTCATTTCGAACCCCAACCGAAAGTGTTAGGTGCCAGATCGCAGTTTTCTGTTGCTGCATGAGTTGAAAACAAGCATCCTCGAGGTGTCTCTTTTTGTGTTAACGCGAACGAAAGAAAACAGATGAAAAAGCAATGACTATCTGACAAGCATCTCAATAAGGAAAAATCTGGAGTGACTCCACTCGACTTTCCGAACACTTACGATTAAGATCATAACCAAGCATTTAAATCAATTTTAATCGATGAATAATTTAAACATATATACCAAATTGAAGCTCGATCGAATGTACCGTTTAAACGCTAGCGCACTTTCAAGAATGTCTCCCCATAGGCCATAATGTAAAAGAAATCTTGGTCGTAGCCCTGTAGAAAAACTATAAGTCCTATAAACATCAAAATCAATACCGGTCTTACAATGGTGGTTTATAACATGTATACCCAATTTGAGCTCCATCGAATGCACCGTTTAAACGCTAGCGCACTTTCCAAAATTTTCCTCCGTAGGCCATAATGTAAAAGAAATCTTTGCCGTAACCCTGTAGAAAAACTGTAAGTCCTATACACATCAAAATCAATACCGGTCTTGCGAAGGTGGTTTATAACATGTATACCCAATTTGAGCTCAATCGAATGTACCGTTTAAACGCTAGCGCACTTTCAAGAATTTCTCCCCATAGGCCATAATGTAAAAGAAATCTTTGTCGTAGCCCTGTAGAAAAACTGTAAGTCCTATACACACCCAAATCAATACCGGTCTTGCGACGGTGGTTTATAACCTATATACCCAATTTGAGCTCAATCGCATGCCCTGTTCAGGAGCTATCGTGTTCACTCACATACACACAAACACACATACACACACACACACACACACACGTACACACATACATACATACATCTCGTAAAAATAGCATAAACGAATTCAGAAGACCTCAAAACGTGTCAATACACCAAAATCTCGAATTCGAATTTTTTCAAGATGACAATACTTTCCTTACAAGGTACATGTTCGGAAAGTAAAAAAGTAATGATTAGTAAAAAAGAACATTTTATCGGGTTGCATGGATGAGAAAATGTCTGATTGCGTTTCTTGGAAAGAACAGTGACACATCGTGTTTTGTAAAAAGTCGTTTCAATCGACCGTATTTTTGTCATAGTACCATTTTAATAGAAATTGTTTAGAAAGGGGAGCGTAAAACGATCGACCCTCTTGACAGCGATGATCCCTGTAAGGGAAGGGGCAGGAGAAATGACGTTTTTGAGTGAAAATATGGACAAGCCCGGGCAGAAAAGGGGGGGGCTACCAACCGTTGAAAGGGTGTCGGGCGCCATGCTTTTTAAAGAGCGGTAGTAAGGGGACACTCTATAGAAATGCTTTTGACGCAAAGCAAGGTCCTATCCA